>JACXGK010000412.1:84037-97752 GCA_016801125.1 Novumbra hubbsi
GGGGGGGGGGGGGGGGGGGGGGGGGGGGGGGGGGGGGGGGGGGGGTTGATGTGTGTAGAGCTGCTGACTTTCAGGCTGCCTATACTGCACATCTAATGCCTTGATCGCCAACCTCCGAGAGGTTTCAGGCCATGGGCAGGGAAGCTATTGAAATGGCTAAGAAAACGTACAAAAACGTAAAAAAATCCAACAAAACACGTGCTTCTGCATCCGCCAGTTATTCCCAAACATCACCAAAATAGCCAGACCGTGAAGTCACGCAAATCACCATGCTGAACAAAACAGGAAGTAGATCTGCTCTACAAAACAGGAAGCTGCTTGCCTATGGCAGTCGTGCCACACCCAGGAGTGGCGCCCAGCCTTGGGCCGGAAGTCAGACTGCCCGTTGTTGTGGATCTGTGAGGAGAAGCGCAGCAGGCGGCGGTAAGAGCTGGCAGGGGTCTCGCTGGAGGTGGTGGAGAGGCAGTTCTCCTCGTAGGCACACTGCAGCATGAACATGGGCCTGTCCTCCATGTAGGTGGTCTGCTCCACTATCTGGGGGTTCAGCACCAGGTCAGGGGCGGCTGAGGGGAGAGGGTGTGGAGACATGGCATATTTAGAGCATTGCTCGGATCGCTCCTCGAGCTTCACTGGTACTCGCTTTTCCAGATTACAGTGTTACGGGTCAGCGGTCAGAGGATTAAACAATCAGACATGATTCATTAGATGATAACAGGCCAGGACAGCTGAACACAAGATTTGACATGCAAAGTCGTCATAATCTTTCCGTGCAAAAAAATGAAGTCTGTGCCAGACTGATGTCTGTGAGGTAAAGACAGGGAGTCCTCTTACTCTCCGAGCAGGAGACTCCAGCAGCATTGCGTCCCCCGCCTTTAGGACAGGTCAGGTGATCTCCGTGATGCAGGCAGTGAGAAAGGGACATCTCAGTGCCAGAACATCTAACCCCACTCATCACCACTGGGTCAGCACTCACTTCCCCTGGCCAGTACCATGTCTCCTACAGGCCAGGACAGACACCCCAAAAGGACCACAATCAGGAAACAGCCAAATGCATCATTAACCTGAGTTAAGTCCAAATTTGATCAGTGGTCTCTGCAATATCGCGCGTGATGAACGGATGAACAGATGTGCAATTGCAAGACCGATCAATAGACCCCCATATTATCTCATTATGGGGAATATTGACATTATGTTAGCTAAAACACCAAAATATTATTATAACAATTTCTTACTGTAAATATACTTTCAACTTACATTACTGTCCCATTAGAACAGGGGAGGGCCAACTTTTTGACTCGGGGGGCCTCATTCGGATTTTGAAATTAAATGGAGGACCACATTTGTTTTTGTAATTTGTTAATCATAAATTATTTGCAGACCAGAAAAGGGCAAAAGTCAAAACATGTATACAGTAAATTCGCTATAATGTGTAAATAACCTAAATTCTGACTCAGATGTATAAGAATGGGCTGGTGAGTTGTTTTTTAATTTCCCTCAAAACTATTTGATTTCCTTCCGCGGGCCGGATGGAACTGCCTCGCGGACCGCATATGGCCCTCGGGCCGTAGGTTGCCCACCCCTGCATTAGAACAACAAGATGGCTGACCACGGTTTCAAAGCCTCCCAGTGGCCAGTACCAATCCATGGCTTATAGACTTCTTACCACCACAAGAGGGGGCCGCATGTTCTCTATTTCACTCTGTATTATTGTCTCTATTAATCAACTAGATTTTCTTCTTTGTGTATTGTGTAAATATGCTGAGATTTAAGAGTGACAGTAATCCTTCTACAATAGAAATTGTTAGTCTAAAGCAAACATACAGTGAAGGCCACTTATAACAGGAGACCTTATCCAACACCACAACAGAGACGTAACCTAATCAAAAGCAACATCCTTGTTTCATTTGAATTCTAAGCGCTCAATGACACATCCGTCTTTCACTACATTTCCACCTCTGTTATGTGCGAGGACAATCCCATAAAAGATGTTCCCCTTAGGACCCACACTTTGTTACCGCTACAAAACCCGTCTGTCCGTAGACCATAAAAGCAGGAGAAGCATCCTCTTTCATCTGTTTCAATATGGACGTCAGTAACGTGATGGCTATGGGAGAGTCCGGCTGCATGTTTGGGCAAGTCATACAAACGGGAGTGGGTTCTTATTTTACTGAATCTGTATGGACAAAACAGGCATTTTCTTTTTTTCACCTGGAAGGCATTGCTGGCAAAGCCAAGGCCCAGCTGTCTGCACACAACCATAGCCTCCATGGTGCTCCAGCCGTCGCTGCACACTGTGCCCCAAACCAGGGAGCCGTTCCTCTCCACCAGCACCTCCACACGACCTTCATATGGGTTCCGTCCCCCACTCAGACGCAGCTGCACAGAGAGAGAGAGAGAGACACACATGAGGTATGTCTGTATTTATTTACTAACACGCCGTTAGCAATAGTAGACGGTTAGTACATGCTACAATGGGTTGTAGGTTTTACGATAGAAGGGAACGGACGGTTAATGTTCATTCTTATCAGCTACAGGAGGATACCGCATTAAAGATAATGACCTCAACCTTGTTTTACTACCCAAAACGTATGTTACCTTAACACTAACCCTAACCCAGACCGCGTAACTTCAGAAATTATTCTTGTGTTTACTGTCCTTGTGCCAGCAAGCATAGATATACCTACAGACATACAGACATACACACACAGAAATGTCCATAAATCGAAAATTAGCCATAACATAAACACAAAAACATTGAAGTGAGCCCTAACTGCAAAACGTAATCCAAACCTAACCCTTTACCCAATTCAGAATTCAAATTGTAAAACCTTAATATGATCCCCAAAAAAATTAATATGAGGACCAGCAAAACGTCATGACCTTCGCAGCCAAACACCCCTACCCGCTCCTGGAAGCCCATTGCTGGGACGTTACATCTCACTGATGCGTCCTCCTCATGGCTGCAGCCCAGCGACTCTTTGTTGAAGAGGCACTCTGTGATAGACTTCTCAAACCCAGAGCACTCAACTTCATTCATATGGACTGGGCCCATACCTGAGAAAAGAACAGATCAGCGAGGTTGAAAAACTGTGGTCAGACATTGAATTTATCTGAGGAGATGATTTGCTGTGTTGCCTCATAAATTGCATTTCCGGATCTTTTCGTCACTGTCACTAAATTAAATCTACAGTAACATACATTGTTTTTGGGGAACACCTCAATCCAAAGAACCTGTATTATGGCCCTTCATGACAGGGGTATGTATATAAATCAGTGAACACACTGTAAATGTAAAATCCATTTGTCAGTACTCCACCTGGAAAGTTGTCTTTTTGAATGTTTTTTTTATACCTATGGACACATGGATATTGGAGTTAAATTCCAATCACATTCATTGATAAAGGAATACTGATGTATTTGAGAAAGATGGTTTGTGAGATGGTTTGAGAGCAGAGAAGAATCCAATTGCCACAATTGGAAAGTTGCAGAATGAACTCAAAATCTTGCCAACTCCATGCCAAAACCTTCTTTAGAAGTTTTGAAAGAAAAACTTTCATTTTATGTAGCTGTTTTGATTCATAAAATTATTGATTTATGTAGCTGGGGCTCTTGTTAAGGTCAATGGCATCATTGAGTAAACCAAGTACCCCTTGTACATATTAGCAAAAATCCTATGTGCTTCTGCCAGATTGTTGAAACAAGACTTCATGTGAAGGCTCTAGCAATACAACCACCCCAAGGACCCAATGCAATCCTTGAAGAAATTTTAATTGACCACAAAATGCAGATTGTGCACCTCATTCTTGAGTATTAAAGTCCATTAAAAATGTGCGGTTTGAAACTGAGGACAGTCCATAAGAACATACCAAAGGTCCTCAGCCATGTGGAAATACTCTAGGGCGGGGGGGGGGCTAATGTGAGGTGTAACTCCTGCATATCTATATGTTGTTAGGGGAAATACTATGACCGTATTAGATTAATTACTGTGCAATTGGGATTGGGAGTTTGCCTAACATTTTGTGAATCCGACTCTGGTAGACCCTGTCAACAGAACAGAGTTGTACTCCTCACCCTGTCCGAGCCTACTACCAGAGAGGGCCTCCTTGGCACTCCCAAAGCCCAGCTCTCGACACACCACCGTGGCTGAAAGGAGGCTCCAGTTATCATCACAGATGGTTCCCCACTCGCCATTCTTCAGAACCTCCACACGACCTTCCCCAACGATGGCCCCCCCTCGCAGACGGACCAGTGGTTGCTGCGGGGAGATTCACAGGCTGAACCAAAGGACTCTGTGTGTATTCCCAGTTTATATGGTTCCAAATAAGGATTTGGAAAAACATCCTAATACGCCAAAACAGTATTCTATATTTTTTTTTACATTCAAAACCGATAGGTATTTCTTTGTTGGCAAGACAAAGTATTTTTCTGCCTCAGAACTAGTATACTTCGTAGTTCATAAGTTCATTAGTTCTGTTCCAATTGTAGTCCTTGCTTTTCATGTACTGCTTTTGATTAAGGCCCATGGACCATGTAAGCGCACTAGGAAAATGGATGTCATTTAGGACACAGACAATGTGATGTTCCGGACTATGCCCAGCTGGCTCGTAAAAAACGGAGATGTAAAATATGACAGAAAACAGGCAGGAGTATAGTACATGAATGTGTAAAACAGAGACGAGAGAATTATAGCAGTGGGCGAGGGAGAGAGAGACAGAGAGAGAGACAGAGGGAGAGAGGAGGGAGATTACTCCCGGAAAAGAAATGTACGGAAGTGTGGATTCGCTCACAATATGGCTTCATTGGAACAACATCAATAATCTCTTTCCCACAGATCATGAGCCATAATGAATTAATCAAGGAAAAAAAAAAAAAAAACATCCAGAGATCCACAACAGATGGACTCACAAAACGTAGAGCTAGGCATCTCTCCACAGCTACTACGATTGATTTCCCATTTGCCCAGCAACGGCACTTCATAAATAAGTCCAATTCCGAAAAGGGTGACATTGAAATACCACCTAACGAGAGGGAATCCCCATTCAAGACACCGGGGCCTGGCCATCACCATTCTATGTATCGATGGGAGGAATGCCTGGGGCCTACCTCTTGCCTGAAGGCCTTTCTGAAGCCCGTCATGGGGGTTGGGGAGAAGGCCCTTCCTGGCACACAGCTGACCACCACGGGCGTGTCCCCGCCACACGTGCCGTTGGCCTTCACCGCCATGGCGTGGCCCAGCTTGCAGCTCGACAGGTGGGCCTCGTTTCCGGTGCAGTTCACCGAGTAGTCCCAGTACGAGGGCTTCCTCCTGCGAGCGAACATCCTCAGAACACAGGAAAACAGTGAGGAGTTAGACGCGGACCAACATCTCGTTACAGGCTGCTGTGCGTTTTCCCGCCCGACACCTACATCACCGAACATGAACCGTTAGCAGTTGTCAGGTAGTCGTTAAATAACCAGGCAGGTTTAACAACAACGTGTTCAGGCAACAGATGTGCCTGTTTAGTTATGTGCCTGGGAGACGCTTGATCCTGCATCAATCCTCATTTAGGTAATAATGAGGCTACCTGTTAAGACTAGGATGTGAGCAAAACACGTACGATTCATTTACATCTTCAAGGCCTACAGGGACTTTAATCTATAACCTCACTTTTTAATGGTGAACTAACTAATGTCTTGAATGAACATTTAGAACAGAACAGCGTGTCCTCTTCCTGTCTTTATATCACATGTCGAACAGTTGTACATCAAAGGACATTAAAGAGCGAGGGAGACAGACTGTTTTCCATTCAAGATCTGGTTAAAAGAATGTAGCTGCTCCCCTGCCTGGAACGTTCCAAAAGCAATGCATCAGGCCTCTGCAAGAACACATGGAAACTGTGAACATAGTCGAGCAGAAAGACAACCTCTTGAAAAAAGCATCTTGCTCCTTTCAAATGTGTTTAAGCGGCAGCAGCTATTGCGAGCTCAAAATGTATTATATTACATGGATCCAATGACGTACATCAACCCTAGTTGACTAGGTTGATGAAGTGGTGCTCTACCGAAGCCACGGAAAAGTTGGACTGGCACACATATTTGGGAAAATCTGGAAATATATAGTTCCCAACTGAAACGACAAAATTGTCTTAAATATACATTAAACTGTCTTTAAAAACGTTCATTGAAACACGATGTGATCCCGTTAATTCCTATAAAAGACTACTAGAACTGCCAAGATGGCTGAACAGTAGTTTCAAGGGCCCCTCAATTGTCAAGATAACATCTGCAATCCAGGGCTTTCCACATCATTACAAAAATCACATCAGGAAGTAGGACAGAAAACGCAAGAGCATTGTTGTTTTTGGACAGTGGATCTTTTTTAAAACTTTTCATCAGCTTGTAAGTTTGCATGTCATGTGTGTGTGTGTGTGTATGTGAGCTAAAGAAATTATTTATAAACGAAATATACCACAGCAAGGACATCTACTGAATCCACACTCTCAAAATAGTTCTTAAAATGCTTGTTGAAGCTAGAGGGCACACAGAGGCATTTCATCAGAGGAAAAGTTAAGGTTATGAAAGAACTGTAGAAGTTGGCTGTCTGCCGGGACCAAACTCCAGACTATAAAAACACTGTCTACACGTTTCATGGGTTTAAGCCGGGTGCATGCAGGCAGACACGTAGATGGAAAGTAGGGAGCTGCTGTACTGTGGTTACCTAACCAGAGGAAACTTCTCTTCCACTCTTCCCCTACTGAGACAGTAAACTCAAGGTCAGCTTCAGTGGTTGACGTGAGGCCTAAGGTTTGAGTGATTAATAACTATTAGATGTTCCTCTGCAGGTTTCCACATGTAAATAAAAGTCAAATCTTCCCCAGCCTAGTCTTTTCTGCCATTACAGCTACTTAAAGGAATTCGCCAATCCAGGATATGTATAACATATATACCATTTCCACAGATATCAATGTAATTCTCTTGCTAATGTGTCCTGTAAAGTAACACAAAAACTGAAATCCAGGCAAACCCAAACTTTGTATTTTGTATTATTCAAGATATTGACTATTATCTTGATGAGCTGCACTCTCAAAGAAGAAATCTGGTTGACCAAATCAACCAATCATTCGTCCATTTTTCTGCATCACAGCACAGTACAGAATAAGAAAGTTAAATATGGGGAATAAAAGTAAAATAACAATTCAGTACTTAATTACTATTATTAATCTTTGATTCATACTACAAACAGAAAGACCACAATAAGAAAATCTCTCCTTCTGTATCACTGCATTGTAAATTGCATTTGAAAATCTTAGAAAGCATTGAATGGCAAGTTAATGTGTGAAACACACAGAATAAAGTGAGTTGAGAGCCAAAGTAATGGGTCTGTCACTGCCTCGGGCCTAGGAAACTAACTTTAGCGGGGTGATTATAGTTAAAACAAATGATACATCATCCTTCCAAGGCATAATACATCAATGTCTAAAGATAAACAAAGAACTGTGTTTCACCCAACCAAACAAGGACTGTCAAGTTGATAATACTTTCCAACCACTAATCAAACACTAGGTGAAGATAAAAAGCTAAAGGACAGGGATAAATAGAGTGAGCTTATTGGAGGTATAAAGACGTTCCGTTAGTACCAGTTAAGTCCTGTCCCTCACTCACTTGTAGACTCTGGCGTTGTACTTTCTCTCTCCGGGGAAGCCGAACATGCCACAGATGACTCTGCTGTTGTGCCTCGTCCACTCCGTGTCACAGATCTGCTTCCACCTCCCACCGTCCTTCACCTCCACGTAGCCCTCGGTTACAGGAATGCGTTTGCGGTACGATGACAGAATGGCCCGAATACGCACATCCTCCACCTGGATGTTCAAACTCTGTAAATCAAATGTACACACATTTTAGACAACCGAGATCCGCAGGGAAGCACTTCCTATAGGTTCTGGGAGGACAAAAGCACATACTGCTGTATTTTGGTTACAGTAGTTGTTTCACCTGAAACCCAAACATTTATCTCTGAAAGAACAGCCAGAATTATACAATTGGCTAGTTGCAAGATTCTTGGAGCAACCCACAATGTCACAAAGTACAAACCTGGCTTAGTAGAGGAATATCTTTCATAATTCCTGTTAATCTGTTCTGTTTTATTGTAATCACATGTTAAGGTTGAACAATTACAGTTTTGTATCTTCATTGAGGATAACAAATGTCTATGTTCTTCTGTATATATCCATGTTGGAGCTGTTTCTACTTTATTACAATATGTAATAAATATGTTAATATGATTCAAATTATTCTATGAATGAATATTCAATTATGCAGTGTAAATGCTTAAAATGATGAACAGGAATAACATTATTCTAACCAGATGCCAAAAGGTGAACCTGATAGCCACACGTGCAATAAGCTTATTCACAATAGCATAGGCTCCACCTCCTCAAGTTTAATTTAAAAAGGTATATCAAGCTTTTTGCCAAATGTACCATTTGTTGATGTTTTAATGGAACATGGAAAGATTCCACTGGCATGAGATTGTTTTGGTTTTATCAACAAAAGATACTTTCAGGTAGAAATTAGAGCATGTGAGATATGATATCTGCATGACCCATACAAATGAATTCACTCCACATGTATTTGTATTTGGTAACTTTCCTAGCTATTATTACTGAAAGCTACTAAGCAACAACTCCCCGGTACCAATCCTAGAAAGACGCTCTGCCTGCTCCTCCTTGTAAAGACTCTCAAGTTCACCAAAACAGTTTTACAATCCTATTACCTAATTAATCACAACACAGAACAAGCTGTGCAGCAAACACTTGGCATTTGAACAAAGTTGGGATTCAAAGCAGTGACATGGCATCTCATATAACACGTTTTAAAGGGTGCCATTGGAAACATGCAAAAAGGGGACAAAGACCAAGTGTGGGGTCGTAACAATTAATAACGCCTAATAAACTCTTTAGGATCATTATACCAGTTTGCAGGTTAACCTTGCCTGTTTACTAGCGGGTTACATCTTTAACCAATGTACTCCCTGTAGCCAGTTTACTAGGTACACCACATCCATTAACCCAATGGATACAGACAACAAGTCCCATGTAGTAAGACCGGCACCTCTTAATACACCAAAAAGGCCATGTGTCTTTAAAAGCAGACCTTTTTTGTTAACACCGTAGGGTACAAAACTGGCTACTGACTGTATATCGGCCAACACATCTGTCTTTTTCAAAAAGCTACATTGAGACCATATGTGATGCCTGTTGGCCTTTGAAAAAACTGCCTCTCTTCCAGAAACCCAACCCACATTCCGACATAACGTGACAGTGAAGGCCATGACAAAGCCAGGAGAACACAACTATGTGATGGGTGTTTCTCCCCAACAGCTCTCCTGTCTAAAGCCACTTGGTGAGAGGTTTAGCAGTAGGGAATGATGTATATTCTTCCTGAAATGCCATTCACATCATGTCACAGGCATGTTCAGATACAACCAAACCAGGGATAAACAATACATTAACAGTATAATATACCGAAGCAATACAGCAAACACAATATCATTCATTTAGTTTAGATCTAATAGAGAGGTGGAAACTAGTTTCACAACAGTCACAAACGTCTCACAACCAGCCACGTATGTCCTTGTAACAGGTCCAACACCTCCGAATGACTGATTTCTTGTTTAGTTTTCAGGACGGCACGTGGCTCTGTGTCAGGTTCTACTGGCGAAAGAAAATCCCTCAAGATTGCTGCATTGTGTGGTAAAAATAATAGCAGAAAACAGCAGCAGCCAGTGATATACTTCTAACATGTGGCTTGTTTCTTTGCACTCTGAAGAAGGGATTTCCAGAAAGTGTCAGAACAGGAAGGCACTACAGATGAAAAAACAAATTGTCAGAGGAGTTAAAGAAAGCAGAGGAGGAAAAGTCTGTCTCAACTAAGGCATGACTCCCGCTGAGACAACTCCAGAAGGAGTGATAGGTACAAGTGGTAAACGTATACCTTCCTATGTTAATGAAACATTGTTAAGTATGTCACTGTTTCTAAGAACCTTATTAGGTCATTGATTTTAGCTGCACACATTTAAGTTACTTGGCAGATGCTCTTATCCAGAATGACTTTTAGCAGTTAGTGCATATATATTTCTATTATTTCTGTACTGGCCCTGAGTGGGAATTGAGCAATCAACCTATAAGCACCGGTTCTACCTAGTGAGCTACATCGGACCCATATTGACAATGAGTTGTTCAGAACAAAGATGAGGAATCCTTGAACGACCTCACGGTTTGTGGCTCCTAGCCAACATAGCAGTCTTGTTATTGTGCTTGCTTCGGCCAGCCACACAAGTATAATCTCACATATATATTTATTTATTTATTATTATAGCCACCCTAACTACTGCTACAGTTCTTGCACTACGAAGACATGGCAGTTATCAAAATGTGCGTCTTGTTTCCGATTGCGTTGCTATTGTTTTGTGGAAGGTTTCGTTCACGTTTTTGAGGCAACACTGAATGTGTCTTTAGACAATAACTGAATAGAAAGGGAAATCAAGCTGCATCAGGGACACGGAAGCGTCACTCCAAAACAAGCTTAACACCGTTGCTGGTTTAAAGGAAAACAAAACAAAGCCACCGGTTAAAGCTCCCGCAGTGCGCTCACAGTATCTGTGGAAAATGTGAGCAGGACTTTCACACATGTCAACCCTCGTAAGGTTGCTGCCCATATAGCATTTCTATCTACGTCCTCAGGCCATCGCCAGATCAACTGGCTGTAGTGTTCCCGAACATATTAAGCCTCTCCTTTCTCCTGTCGGTTGTACCCACACGTTTTAAAATGACCTCAACATTGTCGTTACCCATGACCATTTTCACATTGGTCATCATTAAGTGCTTGAGATGCCAGTCTAGGGCCACATCACCTCCATTGCACCAGCCACCCTTTTAACATTAGCATAGGGTTCCTGGTAAAATGATCCAGATAAAATGCCCTTTAACAAAGTAAGCCAAGAAGGAAGGCCCGCCTTACAGAAGACAATTGGCTGGAAGGCCCGTCTTAAAGAAGGGGATTGGCTGGATGGGGATTGCTGGAACAGAATTGGCTGGAAAGTAGCGGGATGCTCCAAAAATGATCAATTGACATTCCACTGGAACTGAACTGTCTGTGTTGCAAAACAACTCTTAGAGTGCCTCGTTAGGTTACACAACATGTTTATAAGGGAACAAAAGTTTGTTTACTGAACAATCCTACCTGGCGCAGATTTAAGAGAGAACTAACTGACTTTTGTCTGAACTCAGCCCTGTGCAGCTGGATCTTTGACTTCCTGACAGACCCGGATGCAAAGGGAAGGAATTGCACGCATCTAGTCTACACAGTCCCAGATACATAACGAACACTGACGCTGAACATTGGTAACTTAGCATTTCATGGACGGCTCCATACCCTTGGGAATTGTCAAAATATTTATTCTTGTAAACAAGTTAACATTCTTTTCAACTTATTGTCTTTATCACCCAATGATTTAGAGAGATCTTACACCACAAAACATAAGAACTGTCTAAGATCCAGATGGAAAGCAAAACTATTCCCACAGGGGTTAACAGTCACATGTCCATGTGTGAGGTTTGTTATATAGGGCTTATAAAGATGTCCAATCCAAATGGCGGAACGCTTGAGAAATAACTGAAATATCTAATATCAAAACCAGCTGAAACCAAGAAGACAAACGCAAAATCTCGAGTATCACAGTTTACTGTAGGAACTCTGTTAGCCTGCCTTAACCACCATACTTAGTCATAATAACGTCAATAGAAACTGAGACACCAGCTTTGTATTAATAGACTGCATTTACCACCAGTTAAAAGACACTAAATGAAATAGAAGCCATCTTGGAGTAATTTTCGAAGGGTATACATTTATTTGTGTTCTTTCATGAACATGGAACACATCATCTCAGGCCAGAATGTGACCTCAAGCCTCCACCAGAACATACTATTAATGCCAGTAAAAACAACGGCAATGAAGCCTGCAACATATGGTTCCAATAGATACCCTACACCAGTTGTATTTGTAGCAGTAATCACCAAAGATCCCAGTGAAACTAGGTTACAAATTGATAGAGAAGACCCAACCCTAACGTGTGTGCTTTCTGTCAACTTCGTGGCAGTAACAAAATAATTGGTGAATGTGTTTAAAACAGAAAAAGATTATCGCGTTCATGATGGTCTCTGTCTGAAATGTTTTCTCAGTAGGGACTTTAAAGCCATGTGTTTGTTTGACCCCTGCGATAACTTGTAACTGTGAACTCTCAATTACACCCGGCAAATGCTTCTAATGACCTTTGGAATTTTCTCATCTTTGTTCTGCTCCACCCCAGAACTTTGCACACAAGGCGTGACCCCTCTCTGAGAATGCGGTCTGGTCCAAACAACTATAATTAGTTTGATCATTTCTGATTTGTTCTGTGGTTGCTCAATGATTGATGTTTTTTCTCTGGTCCGTTTCTGCTGTTCATGGAAAACCTTTAGTTTTTCAATTATAAATTATATTTGTCTAGGCTTCTAGGCCTCTGGTGTCTGTTATAGCTTGGAGCTGTATGCCCTGTTAAAAGCAATAGATCATTTTTAACCAATTTCCAGATTTGCCAAAAATTCTCATGGTGGTGGATGACAACAGGATTTCACTTGTGTTTTCCCTCACTTTTATACCCCAGTGAAATAGGAAAACAAGGAAGGACATAAGACTTGACAATGTAGTAAATGAAGAATGTTAATGCAGACTTCCTTTTGATTTTATTCATAAGAATCCTTGCCAGTGCCAATCCAATTTAACAGAAAAAAATAACTGTAAAATTTTTTGCTAATGTATTAATGTTGTATTCATGGCGAATTTATTTAAGATAAAGTATATCTCATTAACAGTGTGGTTTACTTTATAAATGACTGCTCATCTTTATCAACATTGCTGATATTAACATATTAATACGGTGTAGAAGTGAGTGAACCAAACATTTGTTTAGACCATTACAATAGTTCAATGCTAACATTACGTCTTGGGAAAAGTTTTGCAAAGATGTTTGTTGACATCATGTTTCCCACTGAGTGACCACTCCCTCTCTGAGCTCGCTGCATATTTCGAGATCATGTGCTATGCTGAGTTTATTATTCTCGGAGCCGCAACACAAATGGATGATTATCTCTTTCCTGAAACAGTGTTTATAGAGTGTCTGTGCATGCCATCTACATCACGCCTATGTGCTGCTCCTTAGAAGCCCAATAAATTGCTTTTTGTTGAAAAAGTGGAAGTGGAAAAAGTGGAAACAGATGATTTATCCTGAAAAACTATTGTTATACATCTTTGGCTCAAAGAAAGACCACACTGCCCCAAACTCACAAAGTAACCGTAAAATCCCAGTCTGCCCGATGCATTTTCTAATGATATTTTAACAGCCTTCTCCATTTAAACATTTTCTATACTGTTGCATGGCCAGAGAACAAACTACTATACACGTGAGAATTTCATTAAATAGTTTAAATTCAATCTGAAATTCAAATGATGTTTTTTACCCCCATTAGTCAAGTTCCTGCAATTGTCCCAATCATCTCTATTAGACTTGACAAGGCACTTCACAGATAACTTAACAATGACAGATGACAGTACTGAGGAGAAAGCAGAGATCTTTACCTTCAGCCTCAGGGGAGAAACTAAAAGGAAGATGACCTTAAACTATTGCTTTGGGAGAAACA
>JACXGK010000412.1:97852-113644 GCA_016801125.1 Novumbra hubbsi
CCCCCCCCCCCCATCTCCCCCTGCCTCCCCCTGCCTTCCCTTGCTTCCCCCTGCCTCCCAGCTACCCAACAACAGCTCATGTCACAGCATGAAAAAAAGATTCCTCTAAACTAAAGAAGCAAATACTAATGGAGGCAAATGCATCAACGTAATGCAGGGTTCAGTTAAGTTTAAGTTATGTGTTCAAGTTGAATTAAGGAGAATCATTTAAACAATCAGGGATACATTTGGATCTGTATTTCTTCTAGAAGCCCACACTATGATCTCTGTTCCTCCCTGGATGCTGAGGACGGACATAAATATATCAGAGATATTTCTGTTTAATTTGTTGTGCAAGTGAACACATTAGGGTGTACATAAAGTCTGCATTGATAAATGTGGCTTGCTGGGTGGCCAACTAGGAAATGCGCACAGCCAAGAATGACATGTTCAATGTTGAATCTGGTTGGTAAAGAATGTGCTTCATCACGTGTCAGATATCCAAACAACCCTCGCCTCTAAATCATCTTCACCCACCTCCACAGAACAAAATGAAAGGCTGTGGGGGCACATTCCTAAAACCTTAAGAGGGGGCCAGGAGTATTTCCTGACACTGGCACATGACTAAGAAAAACAGGAAAGTCCGGAAAAATAATATGAATATGTACATTGATTGTCTAATCAAACCATGATGCACCCAACCTGGAATCTGGTGTCTGAATGTAAACCAAAGTGTTATGATGCACAGAAAGTGTGTAAACAGAATAGAAAATACCCTGTTTAACCCAAAGTGGGACCGGTGAGAGCAGAAACTGACTCCAGGGAAGTTAAGGTTTCATCTCTATTAAATTGGTGACAGCTCAGAAGAAACTAGTTTTTTGCTTTTTGAAAGCACTTTCAAAGTGTTACAAGTATTTCATAAAGATATAATGCACACAGATTGCCAACATATCTCTAAATGAAAAAAACTAGCAGTAACTTCTAAGATAATCAATGGATGTCCTTTACTGTTTTGAACTGTTTTGTAGACTTTATTGAGTCGTAATGCCACTACAACTGAAATCTATAAAACCCCATACATTCCCAGGAGAACAAAATAATTGAGGATCAATTGCAATTGGTATTTTTCCTGAGTTACTGTAAATCTGAGCTATGAGCTCTTATTACATTTTAACATCCAAATTGGATTTCATATCCAAACAAATGTATTCACAACGGAATCTGCCAAAATGTCCTAAGGAGTAGAAGGTTGGTGAGACATTTCACCTCTCTCGACTATTTCCTTTAAAAAAAATGTTGTTCCTTTTATGGTTAACTGGCCATCTGTTGTTCTAAATGATTAAGTCACCTTCAATAAAAGGTCACAGTCTCTAAATTCAAAAATGTGTGTGCAGCCTAATCACCTTTGAGCATTGCAAAGCTGAGTAACATGAATAGAACAATATTTCTGTCCACTGCCACCAGTTAGATGCCAATAAATGAAAATCAAATGCATACTGAAAGTCACATATAGTATTTGAGTGTAATCTGTAAGGTTTCATCATGAACAAGGACAATGACATTTACTGTCAATTTGATGGTTTATACATACCATAATGTTTTACATGTTTTTTTTAATTCTATATAGTCATCATATATTTCACATGTGAAAAGGCAGGCCGGAGATGACTAGACAGTTGTGATAATCTGTCCCTAAAAGCACCACATATGATAGATTACACAGATACTAAAAGTTTGTAGTTCCCTGGGAATCTTAGAAAGATTCCAGAAGTATACCTTACAGTTGCAACAAAGTCTCCCAATGCGGGACTAAACTATTCTGCCTAAAATTTGACAGGACACATTTCAAAGACTTATTACCTGGTTGACCAGTCTCATGGTAAACATGATGCCACACTGAGACTTATCTGTGAGACACCTCCATCAGATGGAATAAGAACGTAGAGAGCATTAAAGGCCTAGTTTGTCACAGATTCATATTAGGGCAAAATAACACATAGCTTGAGTTGTTCTTAAATTGTCCTTTATTGGCTTTCACAAAAAGCCAATTATCACCTCTGTCCCCACCTGGAATTAGCATTAATAGCATCCTCCAAATGAATTGACTGAAACTGTGGCTTATACAGGGCTTATTTGCAAATAAGTCCTTTGTCTTGGTTGATTTCTCTGTATTATGAAAGGAACAAATCAAAAACTAAACTTAATCTAAGCAACTGTTCAAGAAATAATATAATAAGTTCCCGCACAATAATATAATAAGTTCCCGCACACTGGCGGTAAACGTCAGTGAGTTCTGCACTAAAAAAAGTGTTCTCTTCTCTGCTGTGACAAGGGTTGGGAGTGTTGCACTACATAGGGAGTAAGATGCCATTTGCCTGGCCATATTTTACAGAGCTTGCCTCCTACGGAATGGAAAAGCTGAGTCAGATTCTCCATGAGAAAATCCCAGCTGGAGACATCAGAAAGATCTGAGGGCAAAACCCCAGACATCCAGACATCTTCTCTGGGGCATTACAGTCTACACCTTGTTTCTACCCCACATCAGAGGAAGTGAAATGGCGGGTCTTTGCCTTAGCCTCATCCCATTGCAGGACTGCATAGCATTCCTATTTAATTCAACTACAGTTCTTTCCATTATAGAAAAGAATATCGCGCTTCAAAAAGCGCAATAAAATAAAACTACAAGGCTGGACTAGAATCCCCCGGCAGAGCAGAAGGACCCCAGTAGCCAGAATTACCAAGAGGGAAACTTGCCGAGAAAAGTGAGACGAGCAGGTCTCCCGGAAGCAGGCAGGCAGCACAGCCCAACCATCTCCTGGTCCCACCAGCACCCTGTCATCCCTGCCCTCCACTCACACCTCGTTCTCCTTGATGTCCGGCCCCACTCTGAAGGACTTGGGGAGCAGAGGTCGCTCCCCAGGAGAGATTGGCTCCATAAGTATGCCGTTTGCTTACCTCCATATTATTGGCTATGGTGTTGATAAATCGGAATCCTGGGATTCTCTTGTCGCTGCACACCACTCCCACATCCTCCGTGTGTTTGCAGTCGGACACACCGATTCCGTTAGACGTACACAGAGCCAGGGTCTTCTCTTTCCCGGTACACTGGACATTGTCAAACCAGACGCGCCCTGAAGAACAAAGATAGATGTAGGAAAGCTCTTCCAACTGCCCAGTTACAGCTCGCAAGACCAAACTGCTAAGCAACTTTGGCAAAGTGGACACTGACAGCAATTCAGCTGTGGAGATTTCACTCTCACTACGTTATCCCTATATGTATTTGTATTTGGTTTAATACTGAACATAGAAAAATACTGAACATAGAAAAAAGAACAGTAACACAAAAAATCTGTAATTTATGAATGAAAACGCCAACATTTTAGTCTGAAAATAGAAAGCCAGTGTAATTACACTGTGAAAGCATCACGGCCAATTAAAACACCCTTCGTTACCCTTATCATTACATACACCCATAATGTGTTGGGAGTGTAATGACAGACATCTTACCCACTCCTTTTCCATATTTGGAGGAGGGAGACCAGGAGACAGCCTCCAGGTAGCCCAACTCCCGGCACACCACCTGGGCAGAGTGGATGGAGAAGTCGTCGTCACACACCGTGCCCCACTCGCCGCTATAGAAGACCTCCACGCGGCCCTCGTTGTGCTTCCGCTTGTCCCCCGCCAGACGCAGTTGTATCCTGGGCGTGTTTTCCGGCAGCTCCGGGGCAGAATACTGCTCCTGCTCAGGCTCTGGGTAGCCCTGTGGATAGCCGTGTGGGTAGCCTTGGTGTTCGTACTGGGCCTTGCACAGCGCTAACAGGCCCCACAGGACCGCCAAGCAGCAGGGGAGCGACCTGACAGCCAGCATCGTGGTGTCTGTCAAATCAGAGAAGACAGCAGAGGCTATTGGTGGTGGAGCAGGGCAGGCAGCGGGAGAATTACATTGGCTACGTTGTCATGTTGTTGTTCACAATGACAGGGAATTCGGTATCACAGCCAAGGGGGTGTGCGAGGGCAGCCAGCGTTACCCAAATGTCCATTACAACTTCACATGTTCAAACTGAGACTGGATTTTTATTGATTGTTGAAACATATATGGCCACTTGGAATTTGATGCCAAAAAGGAGAGGGCAGAGGAAACGGTTGGAAAATGCTGAAAAACGAAACCAGGTGGAATATTACACAAGTAATTAGGTCAATTGGCAATGGGTCAGTAACATCACTGGGCATTAAAAGGTCATTTCAGAGAGGACAGGTCTGTCTGAACTGAAGATGGGGGGGTTCACCACTCTGAAAAAATGAGCAGGCAAATAGAGACATTTCTGTATGCAGGGGACAAGGCCAAAGAACAATATTGGATGGACATGATCTTCAGGCTCTCAGATGGCACTGAATAAAAAGAGACACAACAATTATGGCATTGGCTCAGAAACACTTCCAAAAATCATTGTCTGTGTACACAGTACGCCACTGCATCCACAAATGCAAGTTAAAACATGCACAGAAGTAACAATATATAAACAAGATCCAGAAACGCAGCTGTCTTCTCTGGGCCAAAGCTCATTTAAGATGGACTGAGGTGAAGTGGCAAACTGTCCTGTGGTCTGACAAATTTAAAGAAAAAAATATTTTTGGGAATCCTTTGTCCTGTAGAGGAGAGAGACAATCTGGCTTCTTAACAGTGAACATCTTAAAAGCCAGTATCTCTGATGGTATGGGGGTGCATTTGTGCACACGGCATGGGTGATTGGCACACCTGTGAAGGCCCCATTATTGCTGAACAATACAGGTTTTGGAGCAACATATGCTGCCATCCAGACACTGTCCTTTTCAGGGAATGCTTTGCTTATTTCAGCAAAACAATGCCAAACCATATTCTGCACATATTACAACATGAATGCTCTGTAGTAAAAGAGTCTGGGTGCTAAACTGGCCTGCCTGCAGTCCAAACCAGTCACCCATTGAAACCACTTCGCTTATTATGAAACAAAAAACACGACAAAGAACTCTATAACTGTTGAGCAGGAGAAATCCAATATCAAGCAAGAATGGAAGTGCACTTTACATTCAAAAATGCATGATGAACATATGTGAAATCAATAAAATGTATTGTACAAAGCCCCTTTAACATCAGCAAGTGCTTATACACTACGCCTAAAACTACAAAGAGCAAGCAACAACAAAAAATTTATAAACAGAAGCTAGGAAAAGCTCCCAAGTAGAGTCAGATGTAAGATTACACTGTATATAGTGTAACATATATATTTTTCTCAATATTAAGATGTTACATTGCCTGCCCCAATCAAGGGCTGTTGGGTATATCATTTGGCAAGGCACTTTGTTGTGTTTAAATGCCTTGCCAAATGATATACCCAACAGCCCTTGATTGGGTATATCATTTGGCAAGGCACTTTGTTGTGTTTAAATGGCCCAACTCCACTCCGTTAAATAGTGACCTTTGAATCCAGCAAGTCTTGATCTAGCAACAGCCAGTCAAAGCAATATACCATGATCCAGCTCAAGGTCAACCGAGCAGCAGCCATAAAACACCACCAACAACCCCTCCAAAATATAAATTAAGAATTAAGACCATAAACAACACACTATCACATTAAAGAATGAGGCACATGTCTTTTTTCACGTTTCCACAAGCTAGCATCTCATGTCCGATGACAAGGGACCAGGTCAGCAGGGTCTTAAGGGGGAGGTTTCAGGGTCAACAGGTCAGGTCCAAGCAAAGAGTTAGAGTCTTTGTAGAACTAACTTCCCAGTTCTAGAAGGGATGGTGACAGACAACTCTCTAATGCATATAATACTGGCAGCTCATAGAAAGTTGTTTTTTTTCAGGACAATAACCTAAATACCACTATCACTATGATAACCACTATGACATCTCATTAAGATTTGTTTCTCTCATCCCAAAATTGCTTTATAACAGTATAGCTGAAAATGTAGTGAACACATTGTACCCACATACAATAAACCCCCCAAATGTACAACTAGCAAAACCCAGAGCCCTGATTTCAGTCTGCGGACTATATCTATATCTATAGTGTAAATACTCTGCAAATACCGAATCCGTCAAAGTTATACAAAAAGCAAGCATATATCATCCTCATCATTACATCAGAGTGGGTTTGGTTATACGTGGCATATACGTAGACAAATATGCTTAAAATAATTTAGCACAAAACAAATATGTAACATTTTCCCAATGATATCCTTAAAAACTATTTCAAAAGCGCAATTTGAGTTATTTCCCCTCACTTTAAAAATCAAACAAAACGCTCTCACCACAAACTGTCTTCATATAGATCCTACTGATGCCTAGGTGAGTGCCCGATTATGTAGAAGTTTCAAATGTGTCTTTTCCCTCCTCAAAAATGGCTACGTGCCTTTCGGATGGTTTTTCCGCTAAAGTTTTAGTCCCTTAGCAATTTCATTGCGGCTTCCGACCAAGTAGTGGAGCTGCCAGGTCCGCCCACTGATGAAATGACCTCACCGATGGCCTGAGCGCTGAAAGTGAAATTCACGGGATTCCTGGGGATTTAGAGCGACACTGGAAAAATTACGGGATCGTAGGACCGCAACATTATATTAACAGCCAGGTTGCAGCCTCATTGTTCCTTTCCACACCCAGAGTCCCTCAATAAAGGAATGAATGATGTATGTCAATAGAAAGTTATGGTCCAACGGGCATAGCCACCCAAAAGAACATGGATAGACTAGTGCTCCATAAACTGTAGTCCAATACCCACACGTTTCTTACGACTGTAATTATTTCTGATACTGCCGCCACATGCAAAGGATATTATAAAATCTAATAACGGATATATATAAAATGTAAATTATATCCTGGTCATTTAATTGCTTCACTGCACATCTATTTGAAGCAGGCCTATTTGAACTGACTGAAATGTATCTAATAGGGCTATTAAAATGGTACCCTTTGCAGTTTAACATCTTACACTGCCTTGTATGTTGCGAGGCATACGTTCCGTATTTCGCAGCGTTGTGGGACACTCGGACAGCGGGGGAAGCAAACGTGTTTAGCAGCACACTAACGAGTGGAAATAATCTCAATGTGAATATGTTAAGTCAATTAGCCTCAACAGTCTACCTGACACGCTGTAGTGAACATTCCCTGGTCAACAACTAGGATTGAGTCAGGAGCCAGACCTACCACAAGGACTCGCCGGAGTGCTACAAGACAAGGTAGCTTTCTCCAACATCAACTCCTGGCAGTGCTTAGACAGTTTACCGCCTACAGGCACACTGGCACTGTTGGTAAGGCGCAACAAGGAAACAGAGATCAATCTGCATTCATTTAAAACAGGTGTTTATTATCTGAAGTGTGTGCTGATTCATAGCTAATAAAAAAATGAAGCTTGCATTTATATGACGTTTTACAGTATCCCTTATGTCAAATGTATCCCATTACATGTTTGTTAATCACACAGCAATGTCAAAACTAGTCTTTAATAAATATGTACATCTTGACAAGACATATACTCTATTAATGCCTAGAAAAATGTTTAAAACAGCGGCTTGTACAATCTTAGCATTTAATTTAGGCAACATTGGACTCAAAGGCAACAAACAGTGATGAAAAGCAGTGTGTTTAGCGGCTGAAAGCAGGTTTGAAGCCTCCTCCCTCTCTTCTATTAGTTGTCGTCTTGAAGCAGTGGCTGCATGTGGAAACATTAAAGCATGTTTAAAGTAACAAAATATTTGCAAACATCTGTGAATACATGTTCACCTAATATGAATATAAAACAGGCTTGTAAAAAAAAAAATGATCAAATTAGGTTGATCTAAGATACCCAAACCTGAAAATATATAACTACTAACACTTTTCCAACATTGCTCGTATAGGTGTGGTCGAGTGTCCACATACTTTTGGCCATATAGATAAGTAAATACTGGAGTGAATAAAATGGGATCTGGCCGTTACACATCACATTCAGCAGTGCCCTCTGTCACAATAACAGGCTTCACCCCATGACATCAGA
The DNA here is from genome assembly GCA_016801125.1 of Novumbra hubbsi. NCBI lineage: Eukaryota > Metazoa > Chordata > Actinopteri > Esociformes > Umbridae > Novumbra > Novumbra hubbsi. The sequence continues at coordinate 105,844 of JACXGK010000412.1, forward strand.
AGGTGTCACTCACACTGTAACGCATGTCCTCATTAGCCTCCGGTCGCTGCCAATGCTGATTCGATAGAATCTTCAGGATCACCAATCCAAAAACTACGATCAAGACTCCGAATGAGTTCGCTACCAAGGCCTCAGGTGGCATGTTGGCATATGGCTCTGTCCCATTGGCGGTTCCTTTTCTGATGAAATAGGTCACGAACTTGTGATTAAAAACAAACATTGGGAAATACAACATATCATTATGAAATATTACACCATTATTTTAGGGCCATTATATAAACATATTTCATAATAATGTGCCATCTAAAATAATATAAAATGAATTTTGTATTTGACTAGATAACCGATCAGTACATTCTAAGACACTGTGAGGACACGAGAACACAAAGTTAACAGAGTCTCTTACAGTGCAAAGAAGAGTTTCTCATTAATCCCTGAGATGCAGGACACCATGCTGAGTATCAGAATGCTGCCTCCCATCCACACGTGGGCAGGTTTCAGCAGCTTGCGGAGGGACATGGGTGAGCAGGGCAGGAGGAAACCACACAGGCCCAGCACCCACTGCAAACACAGAGGCTTAGCTAAATCACGTGTGCTTTTCTAATGCATTCCAAAGTTATTAACAGTAAAAAAAAAAACTATTAAGTAGATATACAGTAAATGCATGGTATGTGTATGAGCACCCTTACGTTACTGCAATCAGTAATAATCATGCTTTTGTGATTAATTGGACCAACCACAAGGTACAGGCGGGGCTTCCAGTGGGGCAATGATTTCAAGTCTGTATTTGTAGTAGGTTTTAGAACCCTGGGTACGAGCAAAAAAGGTCTAATTTTATTAACTGATGGCACACCAGTCTTAAGGTAAACAAGCAACTAAACCGAAGCCTCTGCACAAAGTGCAAAACCAACGGTCGAGGCCTCATGCCCCCCTTATTGAGTCAGTTTGGTCAGAAACATGCACACCAGCAGCCGCTGGAGCACATTTTAAAGGGCTCTGGCAGATCCGGGTTGATGCCGTTCTACGGCCCTGTCCAGCTCTCCTCGTGTAAATGCCCGTCTCCTGGTATCTCCTCCATGCTCTTGAGACTGTACTGGGAGACACAGCCAACCTTCTTGTGATGGCAATTATGGATGTGCCTTCCTGGAGAAGCTGGACTGCCTATGCAACCTGAATGGACTGCAGGTACAGCCTCAAACTACAGAGAATCGGTCAGTCAGGATAATAAGAGAGCAATTGCCTGTGGCCACCACCTGCAAAAACAATTACCTTTTTGGGGGTTGTCTTGCTGTTGCCTCTCCAGTGCATCTGTTGTCACTTTCATTTGCACCAAAACAGGTGACATTGATCCACAATCGCTTTTGCTTCCTAACTGGACAGACTGTTTAACTGACTTGGTGTTATTCTGTGATGACTACCTTTATTTGTTTTGAGCAGTGTACAATTAGGGTGGGTTTACAGAAGACAACAAGATGAGCTGGGTATAGCAAAGACCATCATTATGTCTGAACTGTAGTAGTCCATATTATTGCTAGAACAGCTCAAATAAGAAAAGAGAAACCACAGCCTATCATTACTTGAAGTCATGAAGGTCGGTCAATCTGGACAATTTGAAGAACTTTGAACGTTTCTTCAAGTGCAGACGCAAAGACCAGGAAGTGCTTAGGCCAAAACACACAAGAAATTGACACGTGGGATTCTGTCCTTTGGTCTGGAATCCAAATGTAAGAATTTTGTCTCCTCCTGCCATGTCTTTGTGAGACACATAATGGGTGTGTACGTGGTTCCCACCATGAAGCAAGGAGGAGATGCATTGGTACTTTGGATTTGACCCCTATTTGAAATTATAACAAAATTGATCTATTGATCCAAATCGAGATTGAGCAGAGTTATGGAAAAGCAGCCAACAAGCGTTCAGGATATGTGGGAATCCCAAGATGGTGGAAAGCTGTATTCAAGGCGAATGCTAGCTACTTAAAATATAAATGTATTTTGATTTGTTTAACACTTTTTTCGTTACTAAATGCATGTCTGTAACGGTTATTTCATCTCTGACGTGTTCAGGATTATTCTACAATGTCATCTAGAAAAAGAAAGAAATACCATTGGATGAGCAGCTATGTTCCAACATTTGACTTGTTATGTTTACTGCACCTGGAGGGTGAAGAGTGCTGTAGTGCAAATGCCAATCCAACTGTGCAAGGAGTAGAGATTGGGAGTCTTGTTAGCGTTGTGGAACTCAAACACAGCACAGAGGCCGAGGACGGAGAAGACCAGAGCCAGGAGCATGACTCCAGCATGCAGCAGCTTCCACGGTAGCTTATTCTGCCCCCAGGTGAGGGGAACGCGGTATAGCACGGCTCCTAGAAGTTCAAAAGGTACATATCAGCGTGTTAACAGGATGATGTTGAGACACATTTTATTACGCACAATAAATGCATGCCAAACAAAAATATACTATTGTAAAGTTACTTTTTTTTTTTAAGAAGCCTATATGGCTATATCCTACCTGCTGATGCTGGGATGAGTATAAGGTCGTTAAATATATGACTACATTCCAAAGAATTAATAATGATAGCAACCTTTTTACAGCCGTTGTGAAAAAGCAGAAGCAGCTCAGGTTAAACTTCCATATGGTCAAACTTATTACAATTTCAAATAGGGGTCAAATCTAAAGTCTTGTGATTTACAGATTGACGTCAGGTTCTATCAAGTGGAGTTCCATACATGTATTATATTTTTAATGGCACTTGGAATGCAATGTAAAACCAATTTTAAGTTATGTGTGCATCATTAACCACCTGCAGAATTTAACATAGACAAGGCAACAACTCCTTTAAGGGCATGTTTATCAATTGTTGACTTTGTAAAATCAGGCAGGTGTACTACTATGAAAGCAACAATTGACAGAAACTTCAATGAGGACTTAGAATTCCAAATTACAGCCAATATGGCACAGCCAGGAATTCTACTTTGGGTTGCAGTGACAAATATAGTCTAATGATTGGAGAGCTGGACCGGTAACCAAAAGGTCACTGGTTCAAATCCCAAAGCCACATGAGGCATCTTCCTGCACCAGGAGGAACCCAGGACCCACTGCACCAGCATAATGTCTGACAATGAGTCGGGGGATTTTATCCTGGTTCCTAACAGCTGTCCGGGTACTGTCTAGCATGTGGAGGTGTAAAACAACTCTCATCTGTGACGACAACAAGGCGCCAATGGCAGACCAGCCAATTCTGGTGTTCGCTGGTGAATGTCATTCGAGCTGCAGGGTGATCAGCTGTGGACACAGGTTCCACTAGAGGACACCAGGCCCTCATGGAGTCTGTTTCTGACAGTTTGGTCAGAAACATGCCCCCCAGATGGGCTCTGGCTGTGCTCCTCCTGTTCCTCAAATAAGGAACGGGCAGGAAAGTACATTTAGGTAGCTTTCCAAGTGCAAAGACATCCATACATCAATTCCTAATGAACTTACATAAAACCTATTCAAACCAAAAGTTGTTACTTGTCACAATATGCAAATTATAGTTGTGATTCATTAACATTTTCATCAAAAGATGGAAGAGAAGTAAACCACACATAATGAAAACTATACAAATCGGAATACTATTTCAAACTCAAACTTTCAGTTCTTAAGAATTTCCAAAACAATGACCTTAGCACATCCACCTGCACTAAAAACTGGAAGTGAAAGAACTTGTTGTTCCCCTTACCGTTGCCATAGAGCACGACCAGACCTGTGACCATCAGGACCGGGTGCCAGTTGAACTGAAGGGACGAGCCATCCCAGGCAAAACCACCACGCCACTTGTAGTTCCAGACGGTCACCAACACTATGCAGGCAATCCCAAGGAACAGGCACAGCAGGTAGCAGATGTAGAAGGACACTATGGACCTCATCCTGGTGGAACAATCTGCAAGCTAGTTTGTAGAGATGAACAATATCATGTCATTTAACGGAACAAGCATTTCTATCTCCTAAATACAAAGCAATTTACAGAAAAATACCCTTTACAGTAAAAACCAACTTCTTCCCTAAAATGTGAAGCACATGAAATTGTTAAAGGAAGCGTACATTTTGTCCAGCTGTCAATACAGCATGAGTTGTTAGCGACGCAACTAGAGCGCTAGTGTTATTCTTTTTCAATTCCACCCGTCTGAATCACCTCCAAAACATCCCCAAATGGTTTCTCACTAAAAGCTTTTTTATATAAATAGCCAATCAGATTTGTCTTAGCAAACCACCTGCTCACAATGCTTAGATCTCAGTTCCTGTTTCACTGTGTCAACTAGAGATGAAACGGTATGAGACTTCCATATCACAGTTACAGTGTCCAAAATTATCACGTTTATCAGTATGATTGCAGTGTTTTTAAAACGTGTTGAAAATGTTCAGAAAGAACCAATAAACACACTGAAATCATTTCACCAAGTTTTATATTAAAAACCCAGCAACAAAAAAATACAATTGGGAGCACTATGTACCCTGTGTACTTTGTGTACATAAACATTAAAATGATAACATTAAAGATGGCACCATGTGACCAAGAGTGTCCCTAATGCAGGTTTTAATAAACACAGCATTAAGTAAGCAAATCAAGTGAGCATATAAAAGCAAGTACGTAAAGTAAAGCAATGGGCATGTAAAGACAATACAACCATATTTAAAGAAATTCAATGTGCAGGTGTTGACATTTAAAATAACACAAAATATGTAAAGAAACCAAAAAACAAGCACGTCTATTCTTTCCTTCATAAAACAATAACGTGCTTCTAGTCTAACATCCTGTATTTGTGCATCTTTCTTCACCTGAGATTCAGATGTAAAAACGTCAGCATATTTACTTTGTCTAGTTTAACTTACCTTGCATTCGCTATAAAGTAGTGGGTAGTGGTCATGATGTAAGGTGTTTTTTGAAGCAATGTTTATTTTGCATGTTCTGCAGACATGGGGACCATCTTCGATTAAGTTTCCCTCGGCACTCTCAAACCCTAAATACGACCACACATCAGATTTGGTCCTCTTAGAAGGCTGAACAATCTGTGCTGTCGCTGCCTTCCACCATTTTTTCACCAACACCAAACCCACGTTGCATGCCGTGCTTGCATCAGACTCTTTGTTAAGTTTGGTTAATGCTGTACAGTATTTACTGTACGTTTTTCAATCCACGCTAATCAAACACGGTTTTAATTATAATTTAAATAGGAAACGGTAATACTAACCGTCTGGAATTTTACCATGGCTTATTCTGAAACCGGTAACCGTTTCATCCCTATCGTCAACTGCCAGTCCCCCCGTCTCATTCCAATGCCTCAGTGTTAAGCATTCATTCAGCATGGAGCAGTTTGGGTGTGGGGGACAATCATCCATCTGTCCAGGTGTTAACAATAGAAATAAGACATTCTTATCATGCAAGGAAGGGACAGACCTTACTGAACAAAATGAAGGGAACACGTAATCATCACAGTGTAACAACAATTCAACTAAACTTCAGAGATAGTTGGCCAGAGTGTGTAGGCAGTTCCTGGATATCAAAGGAATTGATGCCATTGACTGGCCCTCACGTCCCTCAGACCTGAATACAATTAATAACCTTTAACATTTTGTATCCGTGGACACGACGCCGCCAACTAGCGCCACAAACTGTCCAGGAGCTCACTGACGCACTGATCCAGATCGCAGAGATCCCCAGAACACCATCCGACGTCTCATTAGGAGTATGCCCAGACATTGTCGGGAGTGCATTACAGGTACATGGGGGCCATGCACACTACTAAGTCACATTATGAGTTGATGAACTTCACGCAAGTTGGAAAAGACTGTCATATCAATTGTTTCGGGTTTTTTCGATGCGAGTTTGAATTCAGCCCTGAACGAATTAGACAATGTACTGTAAAGATGTTGATCTAGAATACATTTCGTTCATCGAGACCCGATGCGTGATTAAAGTGTTCCCTTAATTTTTTGGAGCAGTGGTAATAGCATATTGGCCGGGAGGGTTCAGGAGGCAAACTGACATTAGTTGTGGAAGATGCCAATGGTGAAACAGCCTACAAACTGAACATAAGATAACACAAAACGTTGTCTTGCGTTGATCTTAATAAAGAAAATAACTAGCTGGCCAAGTCAAGTTAATCCAAAATGCAACACTACATTTGACATTGTAAAGCATCTGGTTAGCTTGGGTTGGGTTAAGTTAGCTTGGCTAGCTATTTAACTATCCAAAAAGGAAATGCCTGGCAGAAGTGAACTGATAGCTGAAACTCCACAGTTTCCAATTAATGAACGTAACTATTCAACATTACCTAACTTACAATGTGTTCATATCAGCTCCTGCCAATACCGAGTGGTGAAGCTTGTTGACGTAAATTACATTCGAATTGTGCTGCTGTTTACAATGACGTTTCTTGCTGACTTCGCATGGCATGACGGGACAGATCCACGCTTACGTCACATGGAAGGGGCAGGGTTCCGCCAGAAGGCAAGAAGGCTAAAGCGACTAAAAGCCGGAAACCCACCAAAGAAAAGTAATTGTTGTGCGCCAAATGTTGAACTTGTCTCTTCACATCTGGCGCCAACAGTTTTGAAGTTTATTCTGGCTCTTGTCAATAATGCATGCATTGGTCTTTGTTTATTAACAATAACAGTAGAGCTGTGAATTACAATGCCTTGTTCAAACATCTATACATTTTAGTCATGCACTATTGGATTCATATCTGGAATTGTACCTTCCATGACGAGCATCCAAACACAGTGGTAGATCTGTTTGGCGTTGAACTAATGTTTTTTGTTTTGTTTTTACAAGTTATACATTCATAACTGAATGTGTAATAACTTTTTCCAAGCTGTTATGGACAGATGTACTGCTTTGATGTTTTTAACCTATGATAGAGATTTTATGTCATGAATTTTATTATTCTATTTTACATTCAGAAATGTACATTTACAAACAGAAAAGCTTGCTATATTCACCTTTTAATACATATTTTTTCTTGGAATACTCCTGTCAAGAGGTCTAGGGTCTTCCCTCATTTGAAGAAGTTAAATGAGGATGTGGTATTTCTGCAAGAGACTTAATTACACAATAAGGATCACTTAAGGCTGCAAAACTCCAGTTTGAGTAATGTCTGCCATTCACAGTTTAACTCCAATTTTGAATGGCCATACAATTAATTTCTCAGCTACCAATGTGAACTCTGACAGTAGTAGGAGAGATTTAGTCGTAATGGGCACCATCAGGTTGCATGATTTAAAATCAGTTTTTATGTTTGTTTTTAGTTTAGTTTTATCTTATTATTATATTTACTCAATAAACACACGGAGAACCACCAGCTGTTATTTATTAATTGTAAAAGTAGTAAAAATTCTGTTCTATTAGGTTGAATATCATTTGGTTATTTCCTAAAACTGTGGCCTGACAGGTGCAAATATATTGAGTCAAAACTTCAGAGTCTTCAGCTACCTACCTAATTCAGTCAGTTGGATTATCACAAATCACAGGGTAAAAACAAATGTACATTTAAATGTGTTATATTTTTGTCAGTATTTGTTTATTATGATATTGATTTGTTATTTCAGTATCCAGAAACCAATCCACATGTACCTACTCCTCCTCTGCCTGCCTGTCAATCCATCTGTCTGTATATCTGCCTGCCCATCTTGTCTGTCTGTCCAGCTGTATATCTGCCTGCCCATCTTGTCTGTCTGTCCAGCTGTATATCTGCCTGCCCATCTTGTCTGTCTGTCCAGCTGTATATCTGCCTGCCCATCTTGTCTGTCTGTCCAGCTGTATATCTG
>JACXGK010000413.1:0-14508 GCA_016801125.1 Novumbra hubbsi
TAGAACACAGTCTGAATGTAGGAGTGGAGGAGGAGAGAGAGAAGTAGTGAGATAGAACACAGTCTGAATGTAGGAGTGGAGGAGGAGAGAGAGAAGTAGTGAGATAGAACACAGTCTGAATGTAGGAGTGGAGGAGGAGAGAGAGAAGTAGTGAGATAGAACACAGTCTGAATGTAGGAGTGGAGGAGGAGAGAGAGAAAGAGTGAGATAGAACACAGTCTGAATGTAGGAGTGGAGGAGGAGAGAGAGAAGTAGTGAGATAGAACACAGTCTGAATGTAGGAGTGGAGGAGGAGAGAGAGAAGTAGCGAGATAGAACACAGTCTGAATGTAGGAGTGGAGGAGGAGAGAGAGAAGTAGTGAGATAGAACACAGTCTGAATGTAGGAGTGGAGGAGGAGAGAGAGAAGTAGTGAGATAGAACACAGTCTGAATGTAGGAGTGGAGGAGGAGAGAGAGAAGTAGTGAGATAGAACACAGTCTGAATGTAGGAAGTAGAGTTATTTAACAAATCAGGCTGAAAGATATGTTTGAAATCTTTTTTTTTTATGCCCAGAAATACAATGTTCTTGTGTGAAAAAAAAACAAGTACACCCCAAGCTTCAGGAACTGGTGTTACCTCCTCTGGCTAAAATAACTTCATAGTAGGCGTTCCTTGTAACTGCCTATCAGTCTCTTACAGGAACTGGAAGGATTTTTTTGCCCACGCGTCCTTAAAGAACTACTTCAAGTGTGTGATGTTTGATGTTTGCCTTCAATATGCAGCCTGCTTCAAGTCTTCCTTGCCTTTCTATAGGATTAACACCTGGGTTTTTCAGTATACCATTCCTTAATACTCTGCCTTCTTCCTTCTCAGACATTCTGTTTTGGATTTGCTTTAATGTTAAGGGGTTATTACTCAGCTGCAAGATCTATTTTCAGTTTGGATTCTTCTTTGTGATAGATGGCCTCAAATTGTCTCTAAGTATTCTGTGGTACAATTCACGGTTGACTTAATATAGTCAAACTGAACCGGCCCTAAGGCAGAAAGAAAACAGTAGTTGTGACACACTGTCACAGTTGATATTCGGTTTCTCTGTTGAAAGCTAGGGTTTTTTTATGCCGAAAATGTTTCTTAATCTACAGTCAAAAACAAATCAATTAACTCCACTGACTAGTACAATGGTCAAATAGTTGTGTTATTCATCCAGGTATTGTCTCACATGTTCCAGAAATGCACATTCCTTTGACACATTACTCATGTTACCCTGTGATTCTTAGAGCTCTTTGTCTGAATTTATTGGGGTGTCATGGATACATTTTCAGTGCTCTGTAATTTTGACAGTTTGTATGTTATCTGCTGAAGAGTGACTTCAAGCCGTTTGGATATGGTTCTTTAAAAGGCATCTTGACTTGACGTTACCACACACCTGTATATTTGAGACTAACAATCTCTACCTAACATACAGTACATCCACCGTTTTTTGTACATCTGATGAAACTTTTTGTCATTTTAATAGGATGATAAAATAAGTGTTGGGTTTAAAAACCTTTTTTAACTGCATACAGGATGGCAACGTGAACATTTTCGGTGTAATTTGTTAAATTGGATCAACTATCAGTTAATAGTATAGTCTTGTATTGAATATCCATCGACGTAAAAAAAAAAGCTAATTGTCTTTTATCTTCAAAAGTCAAACTTTACAAATGAATATTTGTTTAGGGACGCATAATTAATGACAGCGGATTGTAGCACACTGAACCAGGCAGAGCAGTGGATTACCCTGCCTAAACCACCTGCTGTAGGACAGTTAACAGGGATTGGTGCTGATTGGTGCTGACACATCGGAGACAGTCTGACAGTCTGAGATCATATCTGGAGTTTTGCATTTTTGCAAATTGAATGTTGTGATTACGTGATTGTTGTTTCCTTAAAGACAGGCTCCTCAGCTCCTCACGGCACAGTGTGTGAGGACCTCCAGGCACGCCAGTCCGTCAAGTGTCTCAGCCTGAGGCTTCTCAATGTGCACTTCAAAATCAAAGTCTCCTCATTATGCTGACGCACACCCGGCCAATCAAATCCAATGACAAATGCACTGGATAATTCCATTAGGAGGGACTTTTATAGAGGATATTTAGGGGACAGCTAAGAAATCCAGGTAACATAGCTCAATGCGGGCACAGACAGATATGGCTTTGCAACACTTAACAACAGGGATTTGGCAACCCTGTTGATTGAACATGCCAAATCCCATTTGTCGGAGAGCTGCACGCATTTGTATCGACACGCTATAACCTTGTGGCTCCACAGAAGGAGACCTCAGATGTATGCAGCTAGCGGGCACAGAGGCAGGCGGGCAGGGTGTGTGTGGGTGGTTGGGTTGGTACACTCCCCTTCCCATCACCCCACGACTCTCCTCTACTCGGCCGGCTGCTGTGGTAGGGAGCTGCCTCTCCTCCCCACATCCCCAGTGGTAGGGAGCTGCCTCTCCTCACCACATCCCCAGTGGTAGGGAGCTGCCTCCCCTACACATATCCCCAGTGGTAGGGACCTGCACCTCCTCCCCACATCCCCAGTGGTAGGGAGCTGCCTCTCCTCCCCACATCCCCAGTGGTAGGGAGCTGCCTCTCCTCCCCACATCCCCAGTGGTAGGGAACTGCATCTCCTCCACACATCCCCAGTGGTAGGGAGCTGCACCTCCTCCCCACATCCCCAGTGGTAGGGAGCTGCCTCTCCTCCACATATCCCCAGTGGTAGGGAGCTGCACCTCCTCCCCACATCCCCAGTGAGTGGTAGGGAGCTGCCTCTCCTCCCCACATCCCCAGTGGTAGGGAGCTGCACCTCCTCCCCACATCCCCAGTGGTAGGGAGCTGCTTCTCCTCCACACATCCCCATTGGTAGGGAGCTGCCCCTCCTCCCCACATTCCCCAGTGGTAGGCTGCCAGACAGGAGTGCTCAGCAGCTCTCCAACTGTTATTGATCCTGAGAGCGAGGGAGCGAGCGGACCAGGGACTCCTCTCTCTACTCCTCTCTCTTTACCCAGCCCTCCACAACTTTTTCCTGCTCTCCCCTCACTTCATTTATCAAGGTTAAGGAACTCTTATAAAAGAAGGAAGAGGGGGTCGCTGGGATGTTATCTGACTTCATGAAAGAAATCCCCCCTGGCCACCCCAGGAAAACGGGAGGATGCTCTTAACAGCAGCAGACCCCATCCACATTGCCAGTCAGTCAGGGAACCAACCCCCTCATAGACAGCAGACATAGAAACGGCCAGGTCCACAATATACCACAGAACACTGAGGAGCATCAGATTATGTGATGAAGATGAGACAAATCATTTAAATACTGTTCCTACTTCTGGTGGTTTGCAGCAAAATAATACAAATGAAAACTAATCCAGCTGGAGTACACTGGTTTCTTAATGTGACTCTTGGATTACTGTGCCTTTAAGAGGCTTTAGAAGACAACTAAAGTTTCATCCGAAACATTTGGAGTGTCATCATAGTGTTCTCTGTCAGAATCGGTGTACAAACGTAAAAGGCTTTTTTCAATGTGGAATTGAATGCAAACGAGACAACCAAAGTGTCTCATTTGGTTAAAAAACGCAAAGGTAAAACAATGCATTTTTTAACAAAACGTTATCTACTAGATATCTATCTAGCTTTGAAAAGTGTCTGGAATTTTTAACAACACATGCAATTTTCAGTCGTCCCCAGTCCTGAAACTACTGAGCACGATATCAGATGAATGAATTACTACTACTTAAGGCCTACTCAAAGAACCATGCTATTAGGATAACGTTCAACATGTATTTCAACCAATAAGCATCTAGAATGCAGTGTCCCATGTCTGATAGGACTGGGAGAGATTCTACAGTGGGCTACATCTTCGGCTCTATTGTAGCTGATTATCTCTGCACGTGAAAGGCTAAGGGAGTCCAGGCAACAGAGTCCCGCTCTCTCTCGCGCCTTATCAACAGGCCATACATTCTTACGTCTTTGTGCTGGGTAATTGCCACAATGCATTTTCTCGTCTGACCAATTAAGTGAGTCTTTCGCCTTTGTCTTGTTCCTCTCCAGCACCATTTGGGTGAGAGGAGAGAGGGCTGGCAGGGGGGGGCTGGTGTCTGTGTCCCGCCTGGTGCCCGTGCTTTCAGGGGACATGTGGAACATAAAGGAGCATGAACAGGACAAGGCGGTGGGGAGCAGATTTACTGTGACACCACACTAGGGAGTCTATTGGCGCACGGCTAGTTTTGGGACAATAACAAGACAACATGACTGTGGTAAGTGGTGTCTGAGATTGAGAGGCATTTCAACAAAATAAGGATTGGAGTCAGCTCATATCTTAACAACAGTAAAATTAGGCAGTTTTAAAATCAAATCACTCAGAATTCTGAGCAATATTGATTTTCCCTCAATTCAATAACTACACTTTCTTCCACTAGTCTTGCCAAGAAAGGGATTTACTAAAAGTGCCCTTAACACAATACAGGCCTTTATTAGAACACAGGAACCAGGTGGTGCTTTTTCTAGCTGCTCACAGCATTCAATATCCTTGCTTGGCACACCGTAAGTCAGTGGGTAACACAACAAGCCTGGGTTATTGGGGACATAGATCAGCAGTCTCATTTAAATTCCACTTTCTAGGCGAGTTGCTAGGAGGGTTGCTATGTGTTCTCTCCCATTGCTCTCGTCTCTCCATTGGTTCGGGTGTTTCAGGGTTGCAGCGGTCTTAGACCAGGGCTAGCCAGCCTGTCTGAGTCTCTGCTCCCCTCCGGGGCTAGACACAAGCCCCCCCACCCCCACCTCCCCTTCGACCCCCCAGCCTCCCCAACCCCCCAGACCAATCTGTGCTCCGCTCCTTCCCACAGTCAAGTTTCTGCCAAGGCCTTGACAGACAGAGTGACATCGCAGCCGAGAGGCAGGCTAGGGGTGGCCTCAGAACCCTGGACCTCACAATGCAGGGCATCTGGCGCTGGGGGAGGTGGGTCAGGACAAAGCATTTACATCCCCCAGAATATGATTCAACCATATATGGAGGTTGAGACATAAACAAGTGAGATCTCCCCCCTCCCGACCCCCTAAAAAAAGGAATAAAACCGATTACAGTGATCAGAGGACGGTTCGGCAACGGCTGGGAACCGGGGGGGGGGGCGTCCGAGGATAAAGAACCTGTTTTGGCCCGTAAAAATAAGTTGATTGCCTTTGATTCGATTTTTTTACTCATCACATATCTAATTCAAACGGTAACACAGAAATGTATGAGAATGTGTGCTTTATCCGATAATTGTTATTGTTCTATATGAATATGAAGTAAATAGTGTGTGCGCGAAGTACAGTGTGTGTACCAAATACATTTTCTCTCACTGCCAAGGTATTGACCAATTGATGTTCATGCTGACTATGAGGATAGCAGGTGTTTAGGATTGCATGTGTGTCTGTGTGTCTACTCAGACGGCTTGTTAATTTGGAGAGTCTAAGACTGTTGGTCCAGAACCAGACAATGGCTCCAGTGTGACAGAAATTAGTGTCAGGGTGCCCTCTGAACACTGGCCTCATCTGACTGCCTTGTGTGTCCATGCGAGTGTGTGTCTGCTCTGTGTGCACACAGAAACTAAATGAGCTGTGTGTATGCATTGTATAAGTACACAGGCCCAGTGTATATATTAGCCATGTGACTTGACCCTGGCCGCTGGAGCCACTGTTCCGCGTCTCGCCGGGCGTGGGAAAAAGGGGAGACCTCTTTTCACAGCTGCTCTGGCCGTTGCATTAAACCAATGAAGGCCCGGATCCCCTGCCCCCCCCCCACTACTTTTCTATTCACTACCCAGTCTGCTGCCTTTTCAGAGCCCCCCCCTGCCCAAAACCCCTTTAATACATACACTTTACCATTCAGCACCATGGTTTGCATAGAAATGCTGCCAGAGGCCTGCCAGAGGCCTGTTTAGCTTGTACAGCATGCTATATTCTAGCTATGAGAGAGAGGGGGGGGGGAGATAGCAAGAGAGGGGGGGGGATAGCGAGAGAGTGGGGGGGGGAGACAGTGAGATGGGGGGGGGTAGCGAAAGAGAGAGAAAACAATCTGCTACATCTCCTTCAGCCACTGGACACACTAGAGCTCAATGACTCTCCACATCTCTCCGGAGCACACCCACCACCAACAACTCTGTTCTGATACGTCCTCATTGTTACTAGATATGCTTTTCTGGCTGTCTTTCTTTCAAAAATACAAGAAAATAAAAAAATTAAATGATGGCCTCTCACACAACGTACAGACACACACACTTACAGACAACGACACACACACACGTACACGCACATGTACAGACACACATACAGACACACAATCACAGACACACACACACGTACAATCGCATACAGACACAGACACACACACACACACACTCTCAACCCCCCCCCCCCCCACTCAGCAGCAGTCAGCCCCACTGCAGACAGACTTTAATTTATGTTAACACACGCCACTATCCCCCACATTATTCCTCGCCGCCCCGCCCTCTCCTCCCTCCATTCACTGAATTCATTTGAAGAGATTTATTTCCTATCAAGTTGTATAATGCAGAGGGTATAACTTAAATCAACTTTTAAGAAGAGCCCGGCAGAGCAGTTTATGCATACAAATCTGTGAAGCTTGGGAACACTATCTGCAAACTGGGAGCTCGTGGGCAGATGCTAACGCTGAGAAGCACGTGCGTTTTAAAAGCCGTTATTGATAAACCCCTCGCTCCTTCCACCCATAGGACGTGTGTTTTCCTGTTCGGTCCTCGGACAACTCTACATCTGAGTAACAGTAAGGAGGAGGAGGATGAACGGTGTCATCTAAAATAGTGGCATTGTGGCTTTTTCCCCCACAACCGAACGTTACAGGTTAGCAACGTTGTGAGGTGGCAGTTACAGAGTGGGCCAATCGGGATGTCTCTCCAACTCTAACCCGCTCCGGCTCTGAGTGTGCCGAGGAAGTACAAATAAAAGATCTGAATGGGTGGGTGTGGCCCACAGAACCATCTGAGGAACTGTAAATGAGAGGATTACAGCCTCCCTTCTGGAGCTTCTCCCTAAACATAAGTGGGTCGGACGTGGAAACACTGGTGTGTAAAACGCCAAATCTTGGCCTGCTCCCCTTCCTATAGAAGCGGAGCACCAGAGACACATGGGCCTTAAAGCCTGTGGCAATTAAGAGTTTTAGCTATCAATCGATACACATTGATGCCAATTGCCCATTTATTGAATTGATTTGTCTGTACATCAAATGCTCTGATGTTTTGTTTACCCTCTTAGTCCCTGGGCATCTTTTCACCAAAGCAGATATTTATGAATCTGTCTATGTTGCAAGTGTAATATACTGCATGTGTTAGGACTGTGGCAGCTCTATTGAGTTGTGGAAGCAGAGTGAGGTTGAGAGGTTGTTGAATAGTATGGAGAATAGCCACAGGCTCTGAAAACCTTCCTCTGATCTACTAAGTCTTCCTTTGGGCGGTGCTGCTATAGAACCTAGGCCCATGTCATAGAATGATGCTGGAGCCTGGAGGAAAAATGCCTTTCTCCTTTCACTGATGAAGAACTTCCCGTCTCTGTGGATGGGCTCCAGCGCTCCTGCCTTTCCAACTAGTTTGTTCTTAGGTTAGCTGTGCTCAGTGGTTTCCTGCCATTCCTCGACCTGTAACTATTTAGCAAGCCGGGGCTAATGATAGGACTGCCACTCAGCCGGTGAACAGGGGAAATGTACATAGAGTTGCTTGCGTAGGTGGCACACATCCAATTTATAACCATACGTTAGTACATGGAGTGTTGTAAGGACAGAAGTTACCCCCGTCCTCCCTAAGCGACTCCACAAACCCCGTTCACATAATGCGCCGCCCCCCCCAGTCACGTGTGCAACAACGCTCCACGCATTATCGATCTGGAATTAAGATATTAGCAATCGTAACAGGACATGACACGCGTGTCACTAGGTAGTGTGTGAAATAACGAAGTGGTTTGTAAAAAAATGTAATGAAAGATTCAATACCACCGCACGCGGTGATCTAACGGGTGATCTGCTCGGGGTTTCTTCACAGAGGAAGAAACCCACGCTCTTCACTCCCATCCCGGAGCGCTTGCCCCAGCATTCACTGGGCCTGGGCCCAGCCCGGGAGGGAGGGAGAAGGGCCATGTTATGCACTGAAAAAAAGTACTAATTTCTTTTTCAATCTGTATTTCACAATGCCTGTGTGCCTGGAGAATTGCAGCTAAAGTTCACATGTGTAGGGAGGTGAACCCCTTGTCTCATAGAACTCGGTAGAGTAAAAGAGTAAAAAAGAACTGGTGGAGTGGGGGGGGCTAGAAGGAATGAAAGAAGTGCCATTGAACTCTGACTTGAGATTGTACTGTTAGGGATGGGGGGGGGTAAGGGAAAGGGTTTAAGCGAGGGGGGACAGGGCTTGGGTAGGGGGGAGGGAGAAGGTGGTGGGGGAAGAGGAGCAGCAAGGGAATTAGAGGGGTGAGGGACTTAGCCACCCTTGCAGCCTTTCCACATGAGCACACCTTGCACACACACTCTGCCAAGGTCCCCCAAGTATCTTAAAGGGATAAGGAGCATGGACAAAGGAATTAAAATATAGATTACACAACCAGGCCACCCTACGCCTTATCTGCCAAAACCCAAGAATCCAACAAATTGGATCAGACAATTGAACGGAGGGGTAGAAGTGACAGTGTGGGTAGAGGAATGGGAGTGTAAAAAACACTCAAACATGTTGCAAAGGATCAGTGGATAAGAGGTCCAGGCTAAAATACTGATGATATTACTGAAATTATGGGAGGTTAATGACAGCCTAACAAAAATGACTCAAAATGAAGTCCATCTGCAATTGTTAAATTAAAATCAGCAGTTTTATTTAATTAAGACGTTTTTGACCTAACTTTAACAGTTCAGCTTGGCTGGCAAGTTGTTCCACATCCTCTTGCTTGCTTGGTCTAAAAGCTTCAGAGTTGGGGCACGGGAAGTCTGCTGTATGAAACTATACTAATACACTGACCCCTTTCCTTAAATCTCAAAATGATAAATGTAGTGCCAGCTATTAAGAATAGTGAAGTTGATATAATTTATAGATATATAAGATGTATTTCCTGACACATTATGAAATGTTCCAATATTTTATGTGTGGATGATGAATAGAAATTGTTCCATAATTAATAGAAAAATCCATAATGGATAGTAAAAAAGCATTGTGGTTATATCTATTTGTAGGAGATCGAACTCACCAATGTTCCTATAGTCAAGCCCACTCAGATCCCTCCTAATCTCTTGTTTTCTTGTTTTCCTGGCTGGATAACACGGTGCTTCTGTCCAAGGTCCTGCATCCTGAAAACACAGAAAATTCAATTGAGATGTGTGATGGTAAATTATGCACAATAGTCAAATTGCTTCTGTCATTTTTTGGTACACTACAGTGGCATATTTCCAGGTCTTGTGGTGTCAAAGTCACAGCAGCGAGACCTACGGAATTACACCCATGAAATAGAAACCTCTGATGCTCCGAGTCTGCTACATTATCCCAACCCATTCATTTCTTTTCCACTTTAAACTGTGTTTTTCTGGGGTGAACCACACACACATTGTCACATATACTCATGTACGCGCACCAGGAATTACACACAGAAACACTCATTGAATTGCTTAATGACACTCAATGCTTAATGGCCTTCAGTCATCAGATGAAGCCCTAGAATGTCCACTTATTCATGCTCTATGAGTAGCCATAGAGGACATCTTGAACATGGACTTAATAATGCTCTATGAGTAGCCATCTAGGACATCTTAAACATCGTCCTAATAATGCTTCATAAAAGTCATAGAGGACATCTTGAACATGGACTTAATAATGCTCCATAAAAGTCAAAGAGGACCTCTTGAACATGGACTTAATAATGCTCCTTAAAAGTCATAGAGGACATCTTGAACATGGACTTAATAATGCTCCATGAGAACCATAGAGGACATCTTGAACATTGAACATGGACTTAATAATGGTTCATGAGTAGTAATAGAGGACATATTGCAAATTCTATTAATAATGCTCCATAGATAACCATATCACAACTAGTAATAATCTAGTCTGCTTTGTTTTATATAATATACTAGTATTATCAAACATAAAATATTAGTGATCATTCTGTTCATGTGATAATAACAATAATAATAGCATAATATTAAGAAAGATAATTACATTATTCTCTAAATAAAATTATTTCACCTATGAAAATCAAATGTAATACAGAAACCAAACGCATTTGACACAGAGTAACAACGAAATTATGTTTAACTAATGCACTTTGTTGTTTGTTAAAAATTATTATTATGGAAATTGGGATTTTCTGAACCTATCTAAAGAAATCATTCAAACCGAAAAATAATGGACCATAACATGCTATTTAGAAGAAATCGAAATACAGTTAAAATAATAAACAAAATATAGAGAAATTAAAAGAAGATTCTTTGCAAATATGGTATTTATTTGAGTAAAGGATAAACTATTTTCAGAAAGTTCTGATATTTATTGGGGGAAAACGACTCAAATCATTTTAATATGCAATTAACGGAAATGTTCAAATGTGATAAAATAGGTATATTCATTCTCATTCTATTCAAATGATATTTGACAAAGTCAAATCGAAGAACTGATGCAACCTAACGAGAAAAAAATACTGGGATAAAGGAAAGCAAGTTGACGCGCAAACTTAAGGTCACGCGCTTGTTTCAGTTCGGAGCATGCTCCGTCTATTCCGGTGCAACACGTAACCTTGGCATATTAAAACCGATGATTAATACAGTGTGGTCAATCACAAAGATAGAAGTCTGATTATTATATTGTCCTGTAACATGTCAGGTGTATTAGTCGTGTTCGTTTTCCCACAAACACGGGAACACAGGCCTAAAACATGTAACATCGTTTGTGCCATACCAGTGAACATGTTACTTTAATGTTTTCGATTGTCGTAGCTACAGCGGGTTTGGAAATTGTAAATGGAATCTGGCCTACTATTGAAAATGGCTCAACTATATGGGCAAGAGTCATTTGGATTTGGACTGAAGCTCTAGGCTTTCAGATAGGACCTAGTTGGTATAGCTAGTATATTCAAATAATGGTAATCTTCAAGGTCAACAGACACACTCATGCTAAGACCACACTAACGCAAGCACTCCATATCCCAGTTTCCCACTCGACTCCACGCTAGAAGCGTGTTCGTTGCTCTGGTTAATAAAACATAAAATGCTGTAAGATAACAAAGCACCAAGCTTTCAAAGACTGTAATTGTTCGACATCCTACAGCAATGCAAGTGTAACCCGCATATCATTGGACCGACTTTCTCTATTTCGATTCACGGGTCAGAAGCTGTTGCTAAGCTACCAAACTCACAATTCATAAGTTCAGAGAAATCCGCAATTGGCCATTTGCTTCTTCAGTTAAAAATAGACATCGAGATGGTACATTTATGAAACCAATTAGTAAACCGACCCAAGGCTGATATAAATGAAATATATAATAATAATCAATTAACAATATTAATAACATTTAAAAAAATCACATTTAGTCTAAATGGTGTGCGCCTGCTGTCCCGTATTTGTTACATATTTATTGTAAGGTAACAAAAAGCATGTTTAGGATAAGTGCATCCGCAAATTGGGGTGGTGTTCGCTCTTCAAAGAGCATTGGTAAATCTTAAATGTGGCCTACAAAGTTCGTTATACTTCAAAAAACACAAATATTTGCAATCTTTTGACGTTAATAAAAGTTGGGTCAGTATGCAACATTTAAAGTTGGTTTTGTGTTTGTAGCTTCAACAGTTTAAGGACAGTGTCTAGTACAAATAATTATCAATCATGCATGGAGCTTGTATACATAAGCAGTTACAGTTCATAAAGTAAAAAAGGTATCAGAAATGTTAACAAACTTACCCTTCTAGTAAGCAATAGCATTGGTTATATGTTCAATGGAATTGGTTATATCAACATGTTTCTTTCAAGCATGTTTCTTTTAAATTAGTTTTGATCTCTGTAGTGTATACAGTTTTGGTCCTATATATGGCAGCAGAAGGCTAATTAATAATAACTTTTATTATTATGAATAAGCAATAATAATATAAACCTTTTTTAAACGTTGCTGAAATGCATTGCTTACTTAATGTAGTTCCTGGTCGACAGCACTGGGTCAAGTTATGTTAATGGAATGAATGGCTTGCCTGACTACCCAAACCACTTGCCCCCAGGCCACATTTGAATCTCTGCAAGGAGTCTGGATCTAAGTACGTACATGATGATTTCTAGATTGCAAAACCAATCTTAATGTTCTTATTTGTCCCACAAACCACCACAGCCAGAGTAAAGTTGTGTTTCAGAAATTGGCTTTTAGACTCTGATTGGTGAGAGATTAACCAATCATAAATAACTTTACACCCCTAATTTTTATGTAATCTAACTACCTGCAATGGAACGAATCTCAGACTGAAGTGGCAAACAATGGTGCCGTCAAAAATTTCTGTTTGAGCCATTAGGCAAGTGAATGGCATGGATGAAGTAACCTTACAGAACACGAGGGTGGCCAGAATAATAATAAACAAAATGTAATGGACAGTTCAGTTAGTACACAACAAATATTGTATTATTGTTTGTATTCAATGCTCACCTGGGAAATGTGTTATTATCAACATTATTATCAACATGGTGCCAAATCCAACCACCACCCCAACTTCACCAGCTCTACGTCCCGGTATATTAGCATACATGGCGCCACATCCAACCAACACCCCAACTTCACTAGCTCTACGACCCGATATATTAGCATGTATGGCGCCACATCCAACCACCACCCCTACTTCACCAGCTCAACGGCCCGGTATATTAGCATGTATGGCCCCACATCCAACCAACACCCCAACTTCACCAGCTCTACGGCCCGGTATATTAGCATGTATGGCGCCACATCCAACCAACACCCCAACTTCACCAGCTCTACGGCCCGGTATATTAGCATGTATGGCGCCACATCCAACCACCACCCCAACTTCACCAGCGCAGGCTGACTTACACTATGCACTGTAGTGGGAGTGGTTTTAAGGTGGCAGGATGGCTCTACACCCTATTGTGAAGAGAAGCAATGGTCCTAAAATGTAAATATGATGTTTACCAGGTTAAAATGCTCCTAACGGGGTAGAAGCTGCTCCAGATGGTGGAGCCTATTTATTCAAACTGTATCGTTTTCAGGAGAGCGCAGACATAATGAACCACATGCTGGACACGCTAAACACATTAGGTTATCATTGTTCCTTCACGGCTGCATACAGACAGGCACAAAGCACCGCAGACTGACATGACAGTCAGGTCAAAATGCACTGCATGTATACCCAGACATCTTTCCCTACTGCTGTATCCTCCCTCAATATACGACCCGGGAACCCCCTTGTATACAGTCCTATTGTCATTTCTCCAGCTTGATGAAATGCAGAATGGATTTGGGGGAGTAAAATGTATTTTCATTTGGAGTAAAAAAGTGGTAGTGGAGAAAAGACAATGGGCTTTGGCTGTTAATGTCAGGTGCCGAGACAGAGGCAAGACTCCATCTGCAGGGGGCCCCGATGGCAGCCAGTCAGACACATATTAATGTGGGAAATCGTCTAGCCATGCGCTCAGACCCCCACACACGACACTGCATTTCATCTCAAAGGAGCCCTGCCGAAATCCCTCATTTATTAACCCTATGGTGTGGCTGTGGGTGGAGCTGTATATGTTACGCAGGCCCTGAGTCATAAACAGCTAGGGCCTACTTGGAAGTAGGAAGGAAGGAGAATTTAACTGATAAGATGTTAATATGGGTTATTGAATGTGAATTAATTGTATTGGATCCGATGTGCTCATGGCTCTTAGTGGTTTATATATATTTAAAATAGACGGTCCAAACAGTGACCCATATTTCATTGGGTGATATTACAGACTAAAGAATAAAATCTCTACATGTAATTTGTTTTTGCATCAGCCTGCAATGTAGCACTACCTTTGTTTGAATTACGTTTTTACACAGTAATCATTTAGAGCTAGGATTCAGGCAGAGATCAGAACAGAGCTTACACTGCATATGTTTGGCCATTTCTGGTGCTTTAAGATAGTGTACAACATACCATATAGCAAGTAGCATGTTGACAAAGACATCAGTATCTAGCGAAGGGTTACTGGATCAAAACACTGAGCAGGCAAAGTGGAGAAAAAACTTTGATCAGTCCTTGAGCAAAACAGTTAGCCCAGATTGCTCCAAGGCCATTGATAAATTAGTGAACTAACTTTCTCAGTCAAATTCTCAGGTAAAACACCGGGAAAGGGAAAAAAGCATGCCACGTCCGAAATCTTGTTAAATCTGGGCCTATATCCTTCATCAACATCCCACAGAAACACAAAAGTACACTCTGGAGTATCCTAGGTGGCTGTGTAGTTTGGCCATGCCCAGCTTGTACTGCAGCAGACTGATTCAGCCAGTCC
>JACXGK010000413.1:14608-32502 GCA_016801125.1 Novumbra hubbsi
CTCTGTCCTCTCCACAAATGTCTATGGTACTGTCTCCTCTGTCCTCTCCACACATGTAAAAACCACAGCCGAAGTGGCTAGCTTGACATTCAACAGGCCAGCGCAACAGACATCTCAGGACCGTAGAGTGCATGGGCTTCATGTGGATCGAGCAGCGGTAAATATGATGATGGACACTGGTCCATCCCAAACAGTTGGACATATATAGGCCCTGCCATCAAAGAATCTCTCACCACCCAGTTAACCTGGCAGCCTTCTCTGGCCCTCACAATCACCTCAGATCACTAAGCTTTGGAGTCTAGAAAGCATCCAGAGCATGCCAGTTAATTATACATTCCTCAGTATGTTCACTGCCATTCAGGCCTAACTTTTAATTGAATCAGATCAACAGCTGTCAGAGTAAAGGTATATGGCTAATACAAAACACACACAACGTATTACACAGTGAATTATCAATGATGCTTTGGCATAACACAGCCAACTTAACAGACAGTCAGTATGCCACTCTTTCTTCCCACCCTACTCAGAATGTATTGAGTGGTTGTGGTTTGAGAAGACCCACTGGTCGTCATCGTTAGCATCCTCATTATAGACGTCCTGATAGGTCCATCATCATCATCATCATCATTATAGACCTCCTAATTGGTCCCTCATCATCATAGACCACCTGGTAGGTCATTAACATTATTATAGACCTCCTGATTGGTCATTATCATTAACATAAGCATTATAGACCTATGGATAGGTCATTATCGTTATCATCATCCTTATAGACCACCTGATAGGTCCATCATTATTATTATTATCAATATAGACCTCCTGATAGGTAATTATCATCCTTACAGACCTACTGATAGGTCATCATCAGGATACATTGGTCTTGATGCAATCTCTGGAAGTAGGGAACCCAGAAAACATATATTTGGTTTTCTCCTCTGAAGCTTTGGGAATTCTAATGACAGCCTCACACCGGGCCAAACCTATGATGAAACAAACATTTGCGATGTCCTATTTGACTGGACTGTAAGCACGTTGATTAACCAAACAGCTGTAGGCACAGAATCATGATGGTAAAGACACTGCTTGGCAAGATGACCCACACACCCCAACAGCAATACAAGCAGCAGTACCACTTTCTCAATGACCTCAATCCTGTGGGTTAAAAAATGGCAAGAAACTGTTTCTAGACATTTCACTGTGCCCCCTATCATAAACTTTCGGAAAGAAAATAAAAAGGGCAGGCAAACTCATTGCGCTTTGGTCTGAAGAGCAAGGCACCACAGCTTGGCGACACTCTTAAGCTACAGGCCAGCCATATGTGTATTAGGTCTGAATGTTATATTCCATATCTCATGATAGCACCCAGCATGCAGGGGCTACTGTCAGCAGGGCACGTGACTCACTAGAACGGAACGGACCAATCAGCTGAAACAGTTCTCTCTATAACCCGTTTTCTTCTCACCTCCGGGTCATACACAGAACCCTAATTACATAATGAATGAAAAAGACCACAAATCACGCAAAATGTATATGGCACTATCAGCCCCTTCAATTAATCATCATCTATAGATTCCGGGTACCACTGACGCGACCACCCAATATCACTGTTTGAATGGATGCTTTCTCCGGCAGAAACGATGATGCGATTCTGACTACTGTCTCCGAAATACATTTCCTGAGAATACCATTCCGGGCTATAGATCCGATTAAAGAAGACATTAATTCCATCAATACCACCCTGGTCCACCGGAACGTAAACGGCGGCGTTTTATGGTGCCTTCAGCGGGTACAGCTTGCTCTCAGTTTCAGGGCTCGCTGCCTTCCTCCGACAGCCCCCGGTCCACATTCGCCGCGCTCCATTCGCGGGTAGTGAAGTCTGCAGAATTAGTTTATACATTCGGTTCTCTAGCTTTATGATATCACATAAACTCATACAGCTAGATAACCAAAGAGAGAAACTAACCCACGTCTTTTAAAGGGACCGCCGCGTGCCGGATGGTGCTTCAGTGCTTCTGTTGTGGTCACATGGAGCCATTACATTTGCTTGTATGCAGGCTCAAGCTCTCGCTAATACACACACACACACACACACACTTGTATTTACGCACTTGTAAGCGTGCGTGCGTAATAGGCTATGCTATAAGGCCCGTGCGGTTTCCAGAAAATGCTAAGGTATATTTATTTCTAACACTTCAGAACACTATGGATAATACGCATGCGTGTGGTTGTAATGTTAAAAGATTGAATGGCTAAAATTAGCGTGAAGGAAAGCGTAAAATACAATAGCATCGTTAACCAATGCAGAAGGTTTGAATTACAGCACAATCATGCAGGCCCTAGTAGCCTGAAGCCGGGTCCTTTAAATACTAAACTTCACTTTGACCTCACCACACTAAAATCCTATCAACTGTGCGATTCGACAACACAAACATCAGGGATAGTTAATAAACCCACAATGCTGCCATAACATCATTTTAATATAACAAGGTCCACCAAACAACAACAGTATCTGATTTAAATGTTCGAAACTACCCATTTAGACAACAGACAGCGATAATGTTGATTACATTAATACATGTCTTTAAAGTCTGGCTATCGAAACATAGGCTGTAGCATGCTATAACAACAACAAAATGTCAACAATATAACTGGCAAAGAGTAGCCAAGGTAGCCTCGCGTGGGCCTAGTAGACTTTAATGACAATAGCTGGTAGACTATAATCAGGCATTGGACTTGGATTAAATCAAATTATATGACACTGGTGGAATCATTTTGATATTATCTAAAAGATTCCCAAATTAAAAGAAATTGACGGAAACCCCTTTGATAACATCTTAAAATATCCCAAATCATAAAATGTGTTGTACTAAGACAAAAGTTAAAAAAGAACCCTATTACACGCCAATACATAATAAGCCACAGGCTCTTTAACAGGCCCCTTGACAGGACAACAGAAATGTTAACTTATAGACAAGGCATTTAAAATAACCCACAAATGAATGTAGTACTCACATTAAAATAATGAAAATATCTTCTGGATGCTTCTTTAGTAGCCCCAAATGGCTCGAAAAAAATCGTACATAAAACATACACGGTGGCTTGAATAGGCAAACAAGCAAGGTCTGAAATCCCATTAAACTTCTATTATGATTCCATTAATTTAGCAGTTTGAGAACCACAAATCCACAAAAGCGTCCAAATACGTTTCATACGCTGCCGACACATTCATCGAACAATGCCTACCAGTCGTAACACGTTATCGAGAAATCCACCACAATCCGAGAAAGAAAGCACAAAACGACGTGAGGAGAAAGCGACGCCGTTGTCATGGTCAGAGGCACTAGGTGCTTGGCTAAGGCTGAGGCTGGGAGAAACTCGCTCAGGCCACCGGGGTCACGCTGCCAAAAGAAATGTGATGTCACCAGCATTAGACATGCTTATTGACACACATGGCTGCGCAACCCTGGGACACCGGTCTACACCGCCGTGACCAAGCGTATGCAATAACCTAGGATTCTAAACTAGCTCCCGCACGATTCAGACATCATTGGGGGGTAAAAGAACTAGGCTCTAGACCTCTTTTGATGCATAGCATCTCACTGAATAGAACCGGGCAGGGACGTCACTAGAGACTCGTGGATAAGAGAGCTAAGCCTATGTTGGGGGGTCTGGGCGTCCTCCCCCAGGATTTTTTACAAATCCCAAAACATATTTTCATCATGGATTTTAGAGTAACAACGGGTGTTGTCTAAAAGTATACATGTCTCATAGTTTGTGTTGATCTAATACAATAGTTAATCTAATAGGAATCTTATCGAAATAAAGAAATTAAAGTCCACCTAACAAAAACTATTTTCACCAACAAAAGGCAAAACAATGGCTGTACAATATACTATAGTTTATAATAAATGAACGACAACATATACATTTCTATACTCGGCATATTCAACTGTAATTTTACCGACTAGTAAACATTTCATCAAATCATCAATGTTTATGAAGATTATTAGTGACAAAACATTTAGCTAGCATGGTCATTAATGATAATTTCTTACATTTTTCAAGTTGTTCGTTAGCGACGTATGTTGCATAATTATTGCTAGCTAAGAAAAAAGTCTGATCGCTTTGATTACGTTACATCTGTCTACAACAATTTCCGAACATGACATTTTTCAAATCTCAACAAAACGATTGGGGGGGGGGGGTGGGGGGTCTGATTTAGTTTGAAGTCATCAAAAACAACCAACAATTAACTGCACTGTAAGACTTATTGTACATTGTCTTACACCGTTGAAGACATGTCAGTGTACAGCAAATATTAATAAACGTTTAATAACATTCTAGGTTAATTGTAATTTTAAAATCATATTGTAAACATTTTTTAAAACATTTGAGTACTTAGAGCCAAATAACATTATATCGTTTTTTGGATAACATCCTAACAGCCAATATAGCCTATCTCTAGTGTCCCATTCCAATTTATATTTGTTTAGCCAGACCGTTACTTACTTTTCGTAAACCCTTTCTCTCTGACTCTCATTCCCCCCCAGTTTAAAAGATAGCTGAATTGTCATTGCAGTCAAAATGTTAGGGTAGTTATATTAGTGCCGTTATCTAACCTTTCGATTAAGAATAAAACAAATAATACCCTGATCAATACCGAGAAGTTGGATATTATGAGAGTAATAGTCCTGCAGAAAGGCCGTCAGACCGTCAGAGAGGCCATATACTAGACCCTTAAATATAAACAGTTTTACAGTTACTATCATATGCATATTTGTAATAAAGGTAGATTGATTTAAGTTAAGTGCAATATGAATATTGTGAAAACAATTTGCAATATTGTAATTATTATCTTAGAAATACAACATCATTGATCTCTGTTGGAGTATTCTGCTAAGACATCCCCCTGGATTTTATGACAAAATGGAGTCTTCCATTAAGCAGAGTATGAAACTGATGCCTGACAATGGAACAAAACCTCTTAATGGATGAAGATGTCGTCTATATTTTATATTTAACAGACGTTCTCACACAGTGCATGAGTGCATACATAAAATAAAGGTAAAAGTGTCTGGATTTTAATATTTTTTGACGCCCCCCAGCCTACCGAATTCCCACTATTTATAGTATACGTTGACTTTAAAGTCAGAGGTCAAAGACGTCTCACAAACCAGTGAACGTACTGTGTGACTGTATGTTATTTCATGTAGGCCATAACAATTTGATTTCATTACGTAGGTAAATGTTACTGTTCCACAGACCAAATGTGATTCCTATTCACCCATTCCACCCCCCCCCCCCACGCACACACACACACACACACACATCAATTAAGATTTAGGCCTACTTGACAAAATGATGAGAATGATTCATGCTTACGAATATAGACTTTGAAGCTGCATGATACTAATATCACAGGAAGTATAATTTCAATATTATGGAGGCGCTTACAAAAGGACCCACAGAGCCCAGGTAAAACAAAACAATAACAACGAAAAGGGCCAGTCTACTGAATTAGTTATCTTCCTTTTCTTTTAGAAAAGTTTGAAGATTATTTGAGAAACGTATGTAGAAGAAGTGCATTTCAAGAAGCGTCAACAGACGTTAAGATAATTAATTAACAGTCACATGGCTCAAGAATGTGGAAATTGTAAATATTTTCGTATTGGTCGAATTCTTATTAAGTTGATTTTTCTTTAAACGCCAATAATGGGCCCTACAATGTTTGGTGCCATACATGCTATATTATTCATTATCATATTACAATGGCTATATGAGCATAGCAATATGATCTATTCAACAATGCAGAAGTTAATGGAAAAAATTATCAGGCTAATGTAAATGTTCACCAAAACATCAGTGCTTGGTTTGATTTTATTATACATTAAACTGAAAACATACACTTTTTGACGTTAAAACAATTTCTTATTTACTGAAATCTTTTTTCAGGCATTAATCGCAGATAATGTTCTTCAGTGGTTTTACACACACACACACTTACCTACAGTAGAAATTGGTGCTCAATTCTCTAATAGGCTTATTAAATGTGATAGTTTGTACTTGGTTCTCTTTTGGTGTTTTTGTTTCCTATAGGCCCTTATAATTTATGGATACAAGTATTTTCCTGCTAATCATGAACTAAGCCGAAAATTTTTTTTCCTAAAAAAATAGGGAATATTAACACAATCCATTCTGCTCACTTACTATCGCACCGATACTACGACAGACAGGTAGTGAAATTGCCAAGAAGATCTAGTGGGTTCGGAATTGAATGATTATTAACATGAACAAACATGTTGTGTATATGATTAAGTATCCTCATGTTCATTGAAAGTATTTACCCCCAAAAAATGCAGCAGTATAGTTTAGGCATTTATGGTATCATTTGTTTAAAAGATGAAAATGCATGTTCACCAAAAACACTTTTTTAAAACAATAATATTAGTTTGATTAACATAACATTAAACCTGAAATTTGGGATTAATACTGCACAACGGTAGATTATACATGAAATGTCAATTTCGTTTTTTCCATTGTGTTTTAAAACGGCCATTGAAATGATAGCTATTTCGGCCCGAGACTCAAGTATTCTAACTCATTATTAAGCAATATATGGTATGGCAATAGTTCAATATTTAATCTGTATTTTAGTTTTTTTGTAATGGAAAGTATTCGCATAATCCTTAACGGAGTACGGTGTTACTCAGTGTATTTACGAATGTTCTTAGGTTAAAAAAAAGAAAATGTTTCTATGGTGTTAAACCACCTCATAATTCAGACTCAAGTTAATTCCTATCTATGATTAGAGGAGCAGACACGCCCCCTTCAAGCGTCATGTCCTGTTTTAAAGGTCTCGGTGATAGGTGCACTTTCCACATGGCATACCGCTGTACGAAGAGGTGATGGTAGTTCTATAGTCCAAATAAATACCTATATCTTCTGTGCCATTAGTAATGCGCCAGTCGTCGCTGTATAGAAGAGCCTAGCATTAATAATAGTTGTTCAATCAATAAATTAATAAAATCTAACAATCACAAAATTGAAGATAAAATATAAATAAGCTTCTTTGTAAATGGGCAATAAATTATGGTATTATCTATACAATTTATATATCGAGCCTTAGTCGGAAGAGTCCTCAATTTTATCATATCTATTAAACTAAGTATTATTTTATCACCAGACTCTGGTTTAACAGTCAATCATCCTATACAGCTTTTGTAATGTAAAAAAATCATAGCTGGTGTACAAGGGAACAAACAAATAAAAGGCTCGATGTTTTTGAATATTTCCATAATCATACAGCGTTTACTTGAGATCCTTACTAGAAACGGATCTACGTGAAACCCTTTTTCATAGTTATACCTGGAAGAATCAATACTGGTTTTAGGTGATAACAGTTTGATGGTTCACTGAGACTGGTTCTCTAAAGCGCCACATTACGAAAGTTTCATGGAACTGGTCGGCATAAAGTTTTGTGTTAAGGATAAAATTCCTAACCAATGGGATTGGCCAGAAAAAAACTCAAATTGTAAGAACTTGCAGCTTTTGTGAAAATGAAATTTAGAAAACATTTGTTTAGCTTTGAAAAGCAGTAAAGTGTATTTTACATTAGAACAGAAATAGCTTTCGCCTAGAATATAAACAATGACCCGTTTGAATGTACGCGTCTAGAGCCCTGTCCTTGGTACTAAAACTAATCAGCCTTACCTTGACACTGCAGTCGCAGATAGCAGCTCGGACTTGAAAGTACGAAGACTGTGCACTATCGTATACATCCGCCCATACATCCTCATCTTCGATACAACGATAACATCGCACTAGTGATAGATTGGGACTTTTGGGAAGTCGTATATTCCAATATCTCGCTTCACAAGGAGATGTAGCCTAACATGAACAATTTTATAAACAGAGCCTAGATATGATCAATAGGCTATAAGCATAACATAACACGTCTTGGCAAAGCTTATGTGACTTGTGTTTTTATACCGACTGTTCTTCTAAAAAGATTAAACCCTAAGTTTCACAAGCTAAAGTAATGCTATCAGTTAAAAAATGATACATGCACCGCAGAAATAGCATGTTTTTTTTACCTTAAAGCAATTGCGTCAATGAAAGTCTCTCTCAGATTTCAGCACCTGTTGCCTGTTGAAGATATGCATAGAATAAAATTGTAAACTACAGAAAATAGGTTTTTACACACAAACGATTTAGACCACTTTGCACATATCAGAACAAAATGTCATTTTGTCCCAGATTGTCTACAGGCGTTTGACCGCATCTGCTTTTAAACAGAAAACGCACATCTATTTTGTAAAGGCGAACTGGCAGCATTCCATCTACATGTTATGTGTTATAAACATTCTCGAATTGAAATTATGACCATTACGGAAACATGTATTATAGGCTACATCGCCAAGTGCGAAGGGGAAAATGGAGAGAAAAGCAGCCTTCACAGACACACCAAACACATACACACACACACACAGACCATTGGTGAACTAGTCAAGCGAGAAAACCCCTGCTCATTTAGCACGTAAAAGCCTAAATGTAATCCACTAATCATAAGTCCATGTTGGAAAGGGATGTAATGCTCCTACAATCACAAAAGAAACACAAAATATTCAAAAAGCAGGCATGTATTAAACTGGCTGCACATGCCTAAACCGATAATATTATTTACCTTGCTTTTCTTGAGGCATGGTAAAATATGCCTAAAGAGTATTCTTAAATAAAATAATAATTGTCGTGCGTTCCAAGTTTCTTGGAGCCGTATTGTTGTCCGTGGCAAAGGTCTGATTAATTAATTTCACACTATAGCTCCAAAGAAGATTTTCCCACAAACAAGTGACCGAGAAAAATGTAGTCCCAAAGAAAGAAGTCAACATCAAGTTCAACAACGTGCTTGCGCTCATTAGCATGACAATGATGTCTGGGAGCACAGTAGTCTTCTTAACAAGAGGGTCTGGCGTCAAGACACTCCACCTCCCAGACCCCAGAACATTTTCCCAGGCTCTCCTAACAATCGCACAACTGTTTGCTTAAAACGCGAGGGGCCTCTCGATTTTCCCCATCATTCTCCGTGGACTGCACAATAGACGATTCCGTTAAGACATGACATACAGTATTAGCGCCAACATACAGCTAATGTTTTTTTTTCTTCATAGGAAGTTAGTATTGTGGAGTATTACTTCACACTTTTTAACTGAATATACAATAAAACAAATACAAAATACACATTTCTGTTATTGTTATTATATATTGTTTTAACAAGAAAAAATAATAATATTAAGAATAATAATTATGAAGAAGCAATTGCCTGGGGGAACACCAACATTGAAAGCTCAATGATCTTAACCTAACACCTAAATCAAGAAAGATTAAAAAAACCGAAAGTATCTAATATATACATACATACCGTAAACGTGGTGTAATCCAATAAAGTAATTTAGGCCTTACTGATATCCACATTGAATATCAGTTGGATGATAGAAAAACAAAGCTATATACTATAAGCAAATCCAACCAGGAGCAGTCTGTCAAACACTGGCAATACTTTTGTTGGAGTGGCCTGAGACAACCCAACTAGCTGAGACGACTGACGAGCAACCAGTTTCCAAGTCAATCCCGCCCCACATTTTCTCACCGCTTTGGAAGGAAGCTGGGCATGTCAGCCGTTGGACCGGACCCCTCATGGGCCCGCCTGGCTTGGACGTGTCCAGAAACCCAAACCGTTTTGCTCCTCTATTCATTGTCCATTGTGAATTGATGTCTATTGTTCCAACTGCGTGAATGGTCCGTATTTAGGTACGCCCATAATCTTTTTCTAAATTATTCGCTAGAACCAAGTGACAGATAGATGGGTAAGATAGGCTAGTCTGGTAGAGAGGGGATAGGAGTGGTGGAAGGCATTTTGCACATTGGGAGCAAACACGACTTAGAGGCATGACCAGAGAACTTAAATACTCCGAAGCTTTTGCCCATCACTCAAGCCCATGACGCAATACACTACTAGACTCTATGTCATTAAACCCAAACTTTTACATTTTAGATAGATGAGACGTGTTAAAATATATTTAAAAAACCATAACATCCCCCAAAAACTTCCTTCATCCAACTCCACCTTCTTTCAAGTCGATTCTCCTTCGATCCTCACTAACATGGCGATACAGTTGTGAGTGGTGGGATTTAAATAAGCGCCGGCCACAGTGCAACTGCTGGTCCTCTCGCATGCTGCACCTTGTTGCTTGAAATGAGACTTGTCGTCAACCGTTTGCCATGGCAGCACAGCGCAACAGAGAGAAAGAAAACATACCAAAGCCTTTAGTCCGGATCAGAAGAAAACAAGAAACTGGCAAGCCCAATGCTTTTGTGTATAACACACCGTTTTCTTAAACAGCCGATCTCACGAGCGATTAACTGCAGCCTCCTCTAGTCGTGGACCACTAGGAGGAGAAAGGAGGACGCATGAGTTCAGGGTCACGTTGCCTTTATGCGGCTACGTTTCCATTCTCTGACCGCGAAACGTATTTTTACATGCATCGAAATAACTGTTATATATGAGCAGTTACTCAATTCGAAAAACGACGGTTACATTGTTGCAAGTATATTCAACCGACGTAGCGAAGAAAGATACGTGCTAGTGCAAGCTCCTCAAATCTTTCTACGTTAAACGTGATTACGTCAGGCATCGGGATACGTTACATTTCCAGAGAGCTTTTTTGTGTAGGTTAAGGCAAACAACTAACGTTTTTTGCCTTGGCAAATAGGCTAAATATCAATTTTCAAAAGTATTTCAACTTGACAGTTTTAGAGCGACTGTAGCTGTTCCACTTATTTGGTGCATACACATTTTGACTAATGACAGTCCCTAATAACTCATCAAAACTCCAGTGTGTGTGTGTGTGTGTGTGTGTGTAATAAATGATCATTTATTCTTATTCTCTATGGCGTAAAATCAGTCTCAAAACTCGCGCGCGCGCAGATTACACTTCGAGGAGAAAACATTATATATTCGCACTCGTAGAAACTCAAGAGAGCAGAAAGTTAATGTCATTTATCTTGGTTTAAATTAATGAAAGTAGACTCCAGGCGACTATGACTAAAACGTATCTCTTCGTTTATCTCTATTGAACATCTAAAGATAATAGTCAAGAAATTAGGTCAGAGCAAAATCTGTTTTAGAACCTGGACAGACATATATTCTTTTTATTAATTACTAATACACCCAGCATATGAAATCTAGTTAGCATGGCCTACTTAAAAAAACATTCACAAATTGCAAAGCACTAATCAATAAAGACATGTATATCCATGATAATTAATTCCATTTAAAGTCTTTAAAGAGTTTTTACAGATGATTTGCCCAGGGAAATGACGGGAATTGACAGTATAATACCGTCAAATGTTTAATAACACAATCCTAAAAGACAGACATATTTCGTTTTAATATTAATAGGTAAAAACGGAATAAATCATTGCTACACCTCGATGTTACTGGGTAACATGCTGATAATGAACATGACCTTCCCTTATCCACCAATGTCAAGGACAACAGAATAATTTGAATTACGTGGGCCTTAACCTAAGCCTGTCTAAGTTTGTAACGCCGTTTTATTCCCAGACTTCTAGTGAAAACGTGGCCCTTAACGTAGGCCTGTGTATGGGTGTAACGCCGCTTAATTCCCAGACTTTTAGTGAATACGAAGAGCTTTTTAGACAATACAGCTTCATTTAACAAACATAAACCCACTTATTTGTAAGTCTAATTATTGACATGCAATGACATGGAGGAAAAGGCCCTCCTGAATATAATCAATTTTATCTTTCAAATAACCTTTTTATATATTTTGTAGTTTTCAAAATTACATGTAAATAGCTTTGGATAAGAGCGCCCGGTAAACGCCCGGTAAACGAGAAAACATCTAATGCAAAATAAGTATTCATTCCTAAATCCTTAATATTCCATTAGAGGTGCAAAATTAAGGACAATTGTTTCTTTATGAAAACAAGAAATCCGGCATTTTACAAATTACTTTACATGTTAGCCATATGTTTATTCCGTTCACTGTAAAATCAGACTTTGAAAGGCAGATTCCTTTTAAATTCTAAAACAGCATTGAGAGTGGATAGCAAGAACCGACTTCACATGGGATGTGAATAAACATCCAAAAATAAGCCTGTAGTTTTGACTCGGGATTTTATCCGTTTTATCCTATTATCTTGAAACCTACACTTTTGCTCCAATCATTAACAACCGCAAGAAAAAGAACTCAAGCGACTGATGAAACAGCGACACCCATCGGACGATGAACATATAATATCTGCAGTACAAAAGGAAAAATATATTTTTTATTATTGTATAGAAAGTGACCTTCTAAGTCCAAGTACATTCTTCGATTATATCAGTCTATAAATAGACGAGAAACATGTTTAGGCATGTAATGTAAGGCCTACACATTTTGTAATTTACTTGGACATTTTCAAAGGTAATAATTCATATGACAGAAAGGCATTAACTGTTAAAATATTCTCGAGACTGTATATGCGACCGGTTAGTGATTGTACAAAAGCAGAAATCCCCCCAAAAAACGTAGTGGCTTACAAAACATTATGATTATTACCGCTGATGAAAATACGATACTAGTAGTTATCATCTGTTACATGTTGTAATATTAAGAATTCGTGCGAGCTAACGCATACAATATGAATGTCAAGAGAAATGATCAGACAAAATAAAACATATTGACTTATCGCAACAACTAAAACTTGCTAAATGTCTCCCTACTCAAATCTTGCTTGTGTTAAACACAATGCAAAGATCATTTCTAGTTACTAATGGTCTATACAATAAAATGTGTGGATGGGGTGGTACCTGGTATGACCTGTGCGTTTATACAGTAATCTATCAAAACGGTTGAAAAAACTTTAATTGAACGGATTACAAACTCTATAGATATTTGCGAAGACGTAATGTATCCAACAGAAGTCAAAAGAAGGAAATTACTTACAATGATATGACAACCTGTTGATATTTTCTGTATTTCATAAGGCCAATGGATACTCATATGCTTCTGAGTTTTTCGGATATGAAACATAGTAAATAATCATTTTAATTACGTTGTATTATTGTATTATAACAGCGTTTGTTACAAAACCTTGATACTTGCTGTATTATTAGGGGCATCTGTATAATAGCATCTCGCCATTGAAAATGCAGCTGCATGTCAAACTCAACGTGTGATTCTGTCTTTGTTGAACACCTGATACAATTAATGTACATAAAATGTATCAAAGAACACAGAAGTTTAACATATCAGAACAATCTATACAATGTTATTTAAATTGAACGAAAAGTTCCTTTAAGTATTGAATCGATCTATATACTTACGTGAGCATACAATTATTTGTATTGACTGGACTGAAGAGATCACTGGTGGGACACTAGTGAAATGCCTCAGCTACAACCAATTTCAGACAAAATGGCCTGGATACTATTAGCTATAGCATCCTAAATGTGCATATTTTTAAAAGAGGCAACGCTTTCTAGTCCTCTAATTGGAGTTGAATTTCTTGCAACTTTATACACCTATTCCCTCTGATGAGGTGATGAAAAATAAATAATTTAATTTAATAAATAATATAATGCTAAATAGCAGAGTTAGATTAAATTGCTATATTCATATTCATCTATTTCAAGTATATATATATATATATATATATACTTTTATATATATATATATATAACTATATACATATAACTATACATATGTTTATATATAGAGAGAAAGAAATACACACACATATATATATATATATATATATATATATAGTATATGCAGGTTTAATTGATCGTGTAACATGCATTTCTGCTATATGTAAATGTACCAAAATGCTTAATTGCAGAATAAATGTAATATTGCCCAGTGTTACCATGTAAGCATTTAACACATTATTGAATCAGAGACGAATATAACACATTACAAAATATGGGGCAAATCTAACGGTTACAGAATCAAGTCCCATATGTTATATGCAGAAAGATTAGTACATTTGTGTCTGCCATTCTCATCTTGTAATCTGACCAGCCACTGAGACAGAATTCTCAAATCAATTGATCTTCAGGAGAGATCTTTCTGGTAAATCATATGTAACTGTATTATACATAACTTTAACAAATCTGAATTAATAACAAAAACACTTGAGAACTTGTGTACGGTTCAGGGGTTTACAAATGACCCAATTAAGGGTCTCACTTTTGGGAATTGTAATAGCCATGCTTCAAAGGACCACAAATATAAGGGCAAAGGTCTCAGGGACCATCAAGTGATGAAGAGAGAAATATTTTGCTTGTTGGGATCTGTCCCTTTATCCCTCCACTAATTAATACTGACCACACATGGTTAAAGATACAACTTCATTTTAAAAGTTACCTCAATGGGAAATTAAGAGAGGAGACAATCTTTACTGGACAATGATACAATAAATAATAATATATGATTGTATTAATAAATACAATAATACTTAATAATAATAATAATAAATTAAGGACAAAATGGAAACAGTCGACAAACCAGTCTCATAGATATATGCTCAAATACCTAATGAATGAGCAACCATCAACTCGACAAATCCCTGAATGCTATTTTTGAGGGGGATATTTTAAAGGTCCTCGGAAGGAATAAAGGATGCCTGTAAAACACTGTAGATTAAGTGTCTGCTAAATACCAAACATTAAACATGCACAATTCAATCTAGAAAGGTATTACATTGAATTTGGTTTCTTACAGATTTACAAAACCATCTCCACATTTTCAAAAATATATTTTCCAAATGACTAAGAAACACAATTCTAGGATGGGTTTATTGTGTGGGTCTTAACACACCAATAGATAAAGTTGTCTTTAACAGCCATTTATGTCCATAAAATAATATTCTGTCAAATTCACATGAATCCCAGGCAAATTTTACAGGTCTTAAAGCGATATGGTTGTGTTGGCAATGACATGTACTGGGGAGCATGTCAGGACCAGAAGCGGTATGGTTGTGTTGGCAATGACAGGTACTGGGAAGCATGTCAGGACCAGAAGCGGTATAGTTGTGTTGGCAATGACAAGTACTGGGGAGCATGTCAGGACCAAAAGCGTAATGGTTGTGTTGGCAATGACAAGTACTGGGGAGCATGTCAGGACCAAAAGCGTAATGGTTGTGTTGGCAATGACAAGTACTGGGGAGCATGTCAGGACCAAAGAAACATGAAAGGAACAAACCCCAGGTGAAAAGGAAAAGGAAAACTGATTTGTCTTCCAAAAAACCCAAACCTGGGATATATATAGTTATACGTTTAAGCAAGACAAGTGTCATCATTTGTATGCTAAATACACACCACAATGGATTTCCAAAAGGGGTTGTGTGTTTCTGAATGGTTCAATCTCAGTCCTGTGACTCAAATTATGGTTCCCAGTGGTTCCTAACTAAAACCTGCAAAATGTGAAGGCTGTGCAAGTGATGTGTGGATGTCTATTGTCCACTAGAGAAATATACATATATTTAGCCTTCAGAGAATTTATTGATTTTGGTCATCAAAACCTAAAAAAAACATTGATTGATTTGGATTGATTGCTGAAGTGCTCTGGTGTAATGCAAGGTAATATCAACCAGAACAAATAGCTGCATGGATGACACATGAATTGTACAATTGTCATGGCCTATTGGCTGGGTAAACTATAGTATTTACCTTCTCCACCAAGACACATATACTACCACCTTGTGGACTGACGACAAATCTTAAATCAATACTCAAGTGAGTCAGAGGAGCAGTAATTGCACA
The DNA here is from genome assembly GCA_016801125.1 of Novumbra hubbsi. Taxonomy (NCBI): domain Eukaryota; kingdom Metazoa; phylum Chordata; class Actinopteri; order Esociformes; family Umbridae; genus Novumbra; species Novumbra hubbsi. The sequence continues at coordinate 30,438 of JACXGK010000413.1, forward strand.
TGACTTATGACCTTCAGTGAGGAGCATACAGAATATGCAAAAGTTTTAGCATACATTTCCAACTGACTTTATGCAGAGACTCTCGGAGAGATATCGCCCACGTGTGTCATCAAAAAAAATATAATCCACATCATCACCTGTGCTAGGCCGATTTGAAAAGAAATATCATTGCGACCTAAGCAAATACACTTTGGACAAATTCATGATTCTATCTAAACAAAACGTCTGACATCGGATATAGTAATAATACACGAGACTGAAATGCATAGCATTTTTTATGTGAATATATCATCCGCAACAAAAAAGTGTGAGGTAAAAACGATGTCAGCGTTTTCTGAATTTGAATAGTCCTATCCCCAAGAATGCAATGTGATAGATAAATTCAAATAGGCAAAGAATATTAGCTAAATAGCAACGGTGATATATTCTAATGACATGGGTCAGCTACATTGTTCTCGCCCCAGCACAGATAAAATGAATCTCATATTTGACATAGGCCAATGCCTAGAATAAAATGTGAAGAAAATATACATTCAAAATAATGACATAGTCTATCTAATTGCTATGCACGACGTAACATTTGAGCATAGCCATATTTATATATATATATATATATATATATACACATTTTTTGAAAATTGCAAAATGTCTACCCAGAATGTATAACCGATCAAGCAAATCTGGTAGTTTATGAATAACGCATTCAAAACATGTTCTCAAAATTAAGCTATGCAAAGTAGCCTAGCCTGCGATGAGGCCTACATGCGCAACAAGAATAAATTCTAATAAATAACAAAGTTTATAAACTTACAGTCTATGCAATGAAGAGTTTCTGTAGAGGAGAGGTGTTAATTCGTTCACTGCCATGAGAAAAAGACTGGGTTCTATCTGCCTTCCCTCTTTAATTACAAGCGGGATGAATTTTATGCTAATGAGCTCTGACATCAGACTCAACAATTTGCGCCGTATAAAAGAAGGGACCAAAGGCCAAACTCTGCGCTCCTTTCCCAAGCAATTCCGACGGTCAAGTTCAAGCACAGACTTGGACGGGCTATTGTCCTCCACATTTTTTTTATAAGGACATATTCAGAATTAGTTTTGACAGTAGTCTTTAAATAATGTCCTTTATCGTTACGTCATTTTAGTATGGCCAGTAATGTCGCTATTAGGCAACTTACTCTCTTGTGTTAAATTGTGTTTTGAAATTAAGTTCTCATAGAACCATATTTTCTATGAGTAAATATTCGGATTAAAAAAGCAGGCCGCCATTCTGCTAGATTGTAGATTTAACTAGGCTTATATGTAAATATAGCGTGTAACTGTTAGGACATCGAAAGAGTAGTAGGTAAAGAGAACTGCTGAGGGTGGATGAAGAATTTACGATATAAGCATAATTGATTATCATCAAAGTGAACATTTAAAAATAGGTTGTGTCAGAAATGTTACCTGAAATCACCTTGTTCTTCGAACATCTCTGTTGCTATTCTAAAGGCCTAGTAACCTCGTAATACAAATGCCAATGATTACCTATGGGATGCTATGTGCACCAAGAAGCACTAGGCAGAATAAAATTACTGCTGTACATTTAAGCAATTATGTGTGTATACATGTGCACTCATTCACATCGTCAAAATCCCTAATCAGTATGAGGACAACGTAGCAAACGTGCCATTAAGTGACGCCAATCCAATTTGGCTTGGTTCAGCTGAATTAGCTGCATTTGTGGCCTAAACTACTAATCAGGTATACTGTCAGAATTGGATGATATGAGTAAGTGAATATACGTGGTCTTTTAATGTTTTAATTCAGTATTATGAAATACTTCAGACTTTCATTTTGTTTCAGGGAGAAAGAAGCAACAGAGAAACACACATGTCTTTTGTGAAATATGTAATGATATTTTAGTTATGGGTAAGTTTAATATTATACTGATGAAGTAGACATTATAGGTCCATGGCCCCGAGATTGAGGCGAGGACACTGTGCTCAGTAAAACACGCTATCTGACACAGAGCTTAAACACGCACGCAAATGCTGATACTGATGGAGAGCCCAGGAGCGACAGA
>JACXGK010000413.1:42501-86551 GCA_016801125.1 Novumbra hubbsi
CAGTATCTCCAGCCCAGTGTTTGACAGTGTGGTCCATGTTGTCTCAGTGTCTCCAGCCCAGTGTTTGACAGTGTGGTCCATGTGGTCTCAGTATCTCCAGCCCAGTGTTTGACAGTGTGCGACTGTGGACAGTGGTGGTTCTTTGCTGCCTGAGGCTGTCCCTTACCCGCTACCACCTGCAAGCCTACCTTAACCTGTCACAGAAGTGGGTGGACCAGATGAAGAAGGAGGCTGGACGCATTGCTGCCATCGACATCCAGAGGAAGGTCAGATACCTGAACTTCAGATACTGTACTTCCATTTAATTTCAGCGAGTCGGCGGGTAACCCAGATTCATGTGTGTCTGTGGTCGTCCTTTCAGGTGAGCCGTGTGTTCTGCTACCTGACCATAGTTACCCTGCAGTACGTGTTGCCTATTCTCATCATCCTGTTCTCCACCCTGGCGCTGAAAGCCCTCGGTAAGACATGCCGATCAGAATCCCATAAATCGGCATTCAAGATCTCTTTTGTAGTTTTTCTTTTCTATTTGCCGACATCTTCATCTGAATGCCTTATGCGATCTCGTCAGTGGAGTCTGTAATTTCGTCCGTCTGGAGGTAACTTCTGTTGTCCGGGGCTCAGGTGACTTCTCATGGAGCGGTGCAGAGCCAGCTCCGGGGGTCACGCCTGCCCTCGTAATGCCCACCCCCACCCCTGTCCTGCCGGGGCTAGAGGACGATGAGGAGGGCATGGAGGACTTTGAGGAGGACATCCAGGTCACAGTTGCCCGTCTGACAGAGGGTTTCTCCGCCCTGCATTCTGTCCTCACCCCCCTCTTCTTCAGAGGCCTCTTCGCCTTCCTCACCTGGTGGGTGTCCGCCTGTCAAGTCATCAGCAGCCTGTTTGGCATCTACTTCCACCAGTACCTCATGCAGAACTGAGGAGGGCTACCCAGAACTACACTACCCACAATCCCTTGCCAACACCAGCCTAATGTGACTATGCGGTGTGTTGTAGGCAGGTCTAAATCAACACAACATATGGACAGGATGTGGGTTACTGTAAACAATGTGGACAGTGTACTACCACTGTGACTGTGAGGGACATGCTTTAAAACAGGGACTGGCCTCTATTTGCTGCTATCACATGACACATTTTAAGCCAGCGTTAAGCTTTCATTTCAAACAAAACGGTTATTTGCTGCCAATGAACGGTTTCAACTAAGACAGAAAGCACCATACCAGCTTAGTTTTTGCCAGTGAAGCGCTTCCCTTTTTACTTCTGCTGAGTACTGTACTGATTGTAGAGGCAGTGGAGTTGCAGTTTATACAACACTCCTCCCCAGTTGGGCATGATCCATCAAACTCCTCTATCACCTGTCTGTTTTCCTGTATGATTTAAACCCACCTTAAACAGCACTGATGAACAGTTACTGTATGTATTCAATACAAGTGCCTGGCAACTCAGGGATTTTCAGTCAATCACAGTATATGCACTACTGGTCAAAAGTTTGGGGTAACTTACACATTTCCTTGTTTTCCACGAAAACATATGTGGAATTATTTTGAATAGGAAATATTGTAATTGCCTGGATTTGAAATTGATTTTTAATTGAAATAATTATAGTGTTCTTCAAACTGCTTTGAATGGAATGGAAATGGAATCTTCCATTTGCAGCAATTACAGACTCGCAGACTTTTCACATTTGAGTTGTCAATTTGGTGAGGTAATCTGATGAGGTTTCACCCTGTGCTTCCTGAACCACCTTCCACAAGTTGGGTTGGCTTGATGGGCACTTATTAAGTACCATACGTTCAAGCTGCGTCCACAACAGCTCAATAGGGTTGAGATCCAGTGACTGTCTGCTTCTTCCCTAAATAGTTATTGCATAGTTTGGAGCTGTGCTTTTGGTCATTGTCCTGTTGTAGGAGGAAAGTGGCTCCAATTAAGCCCTGTCCACAGAGTATTACAGGGTATTGCATGGCCTTGCAGAATGGAGTGACAGCAACCTTTTTTAAGATCTCTGATATTGGGTCTCTATATGCCAATACTGTAGATATTCCATTAACAATCAGCGGTTTACAGCATTACAAGTTGACCATGTCGGCACTGTATTTCTGATCCATTTACTTTAATTGACAAAAAAAAAAAAAAAAAATAGCTTTTCTTTAGAAAATGTCTAAATGTCTCCAAACTTTTGAATGGTAGTGTATATATTTTTTCGTAGCATGAGTCTGTAGCATCACTTCAAGACTCCTGGATTTGGCTGAACTTAATCAACCTGTATGTGCAATTATATCATTAGTCCTTTTTGCTGCCAAACAATAAGGCAATTAAGGTGTGGTCTTTGAACAAATCTCCTTAAACATAAGCATGGGTGCTGATTGTAGTTTTAACATTTAGGTTTTTTAATATTTATTTGTACCCATATTGCCACGGGGCATGCTGTGTTGGAAAGGTTCGGCTGTTGCTGCTGGTGTACGATTGGGTCATTTGGTTAGTGGAAAGTGTGATTTGTTAAATTTTTTTGAATGTTTGCTAATCATGATAAATGTAAGACTTATGAATGCATGTTGTGAATTTTTGTTGTATACAATTGATTTGTGTGTGTGTGGCTAAAAAATTACTTAATAAAATTAGTTTAACATTTACATGGTTTTGAATCTTTAGTTCGTTTAGTTTATTTTTCTATCTATGTCTGTTGTCATCATACTGAGTCATAACAAAAACACATTTTTGTTTTTAATTTAAACCTTTGCTTGTAATTGCTTCTACGGAACTTTGTAAAATAGTATCAGAGTGTGGGCTCTTTCAATGTTAATTCACCATTTGACAAATTACATCTTGCGTGACAAAGGTCTGTCTATCTGCTCTATTGGGTCTTCACTTCTGACCTTATTGTAATCAAATTTTAAACAAGTTTATGTACAAAGTTGCTAGTGTTATTGTGAATATACACTTCTCCAAAAAAAGAGAATGTGTAATCATTGCAGTATTACACCAAGTCAACTAGAAAAGGTACAATTTCTGGGGAAATTGTAGTGTGCTTGCAGTCGCACCAGCTGAATATGTTGTCCGGCTGTGTACTGGCAGAGGGTTAACACAACTATCTCTCGCATAAGAAAGACAGATTAGCTGGAAAAATAACAAAGTTAGTCCCATGGTCAAAGTAATTTCATTGTCACTGCATAAACAGTACCGTGGTGAACATTATGCAACCTGTAACATCGTCCTGCATGACCCGTTTAGCGGTGGGTAGGCATATCCTTGGATGTTTGCACAGACCTCCATGTGCTGGCCAACCCTGACAGTGGTTAGGCACCAGGATGAAATCCTCAGACCCATTGTCAGACCTAACATTGGTGCAGTGGTTCCTGGGTTCCTTCAGGTGCAGGACAATGCCTGAACTCATGTGGCCAGAGAAGGTAAGCAGTTCTCTGGATGACAAATGTATTGATGCCATTGACTGGCTCTCACTTTCCCCAGACCTGAACCCAATTGAGAACCTCTGGAACATTATGTATCGGTGCATCCGATGCCGCCAAGTAGCACCATAGACTGTCTAGGAGCTCACTGATATCCTGATCCAGTTCTGGGACGAGGTCCCCTAGGACACCATCCACTATCTCATCGGCATATGGGGGCCAAACACTACCGAGTCACATTATGAGTTGCTGTGATGACATTCACGCGAGTTGGAACAGCCTGTGATTACAATTGTTAACTTTGATTTTCGGTTCTTGTTTGAATCCAGCCCTCGGTTGATCATTTTGTTTACTTTGACCGTTGTTACGTCATTTTGTTTTCAACAAATGACCCAATGTACAGTACATCTTTTGTTCACCGAGACCCAATGTGTGATTTAAGTGTTAAGTGTTAACATTTTTTAAGCAGAGTAGTTGGTAACTTCTAAAATTGAAAAATGGAATATGCTTTGATGCAGTGCTGAGTCAAAAGGTCCGATATTTCTGGTTCTCACTTGTATTCTGGAATAATGTAAAATGCTACTTGATATTTTAACTTCAGCCATATCCCTGAGACTAAGGAACATCAGAAATGGTAAAGCTAGACTCTAGCCTGCAGGGCATTTGTCTGGGAGCTGACATGATTCATTGGGGATGTCATTTGACTTCTACATTCATTCAAAACCCAGAAAGAAACCAAATTTAGGGTGACACAACGCCTTGTCTGAGCCTTTATGTGGTGGGAAGGTGGGAAATCTCGGAGGATATCAGTGGTGCTGAAGTACTAAGGAACTGAATCACAGAGGCCAGTGATACCTAACTTTAGAATATGTACGGCTGCCATTCTCTTCGTTTCTTGCACTAACAGAATATTTGTTCAACAAAATATTTGTATATGATATGCTAGAAATTCCTGAGTGAAACATTGAAGAAAAAAAACAATTTCTAAGTAATGAATTTGCCTTTGTCATGGTTATGAAATCACAGAGCCTTATCCAATAACGCAAGAACTGCTACTCAGAGTACTCTTGACTTAACCGCCAAACCCACCATATTCTGGTATAAGGCCCATTAAACGTGTCGGACGGGCCTGCTCTCTCCAGTCCAAGGCCTGGGCTGGTCTCTGACAAGTCTGGGAGAGTGTCTGGGTTAATGAACTGGAAGGTGACAGGGTTGACATGTCTATATAATCACATTCATTATGTGCATGTCTTTGGAGGCCCCCAGCCGCCATGGCTGTTGCTATAGGGACCAGGCAGTGGATGCTTCAGACATACCCTGCAGACTGGCCATATTCCCTGGGGAGCTGCCCAGACACGACCCCTGTGACTCTCTTTTCTTTTGGGGTAGCGTAGAAGGTGTTCTGACGAGTGTGGGAGAGGAATAATTCTAGTCAATTTCATCCTGGCAAGTGTAAATTGTAGGGCAATGTTCTATAGTAAGGAACATATGAGCATATAATAAGTAATGTCCAGCTGGGATGGTAAGGCCCGTTGGTATTGTCGCACAATGGCTCTTAATGTATCACACTGTTCTGGCCCCTAAGTGTTTGTTCATAGTCCCCCACTTTCCACCACCTCACCTTCAGTTGGAACCTCATAGTTTGACAAGTGACTGCACATTGGACCATGAATATAGTATATAAAAAAACAAATAGACACATAAAAGATACAGTATAAAAGGCAGATACAATTTTATCTGTCTTGCGGATGAATATACATGAAATGAAACCCAGAAACTTTTGAATCACAGTTCTTTCTCAAATTTGAGTCAATTTGATATAGGTCTTCCAGTCCTCAGCACAAATCAGGAGGTCAAAATTGTACAATTCAAATCCTGCTTTTGGAAAGTTGGCCACATCATTAAGATATATATTAAGCTTTTATATTAAGTTTTCATGAATACAAAATGCTATTGATGTCCTTGAAAAGCCTTGGGTTTTTTAGTTGACAAGCTTTTTCAAAATATGTCAGAAAGCTTTTATGAGAATGTCTTTGAGAATACTATTTGTAAGTATTAAGTTACTGTCTTTCACTTTCTACATTTAACCAGCTGAAACAGTTAGTCAAAAACATATATACTAAAAATAACCTGAATTTGAAGTGCCCATTTAGCCTTTATGTGTGTGTCTTAAAAACACAAATTATGCATTTTTATCTGAATACCATCATAGTGTACTACCTGACTGTGTCCCTTTTGTCAGTAACAATCTCAGACTTAAGGAACACTAGTAATGGCTTATTCTTCCTGCAACACGTCTAGCCTTCAGAGTGAGTGTGAAATCTGTTGACCCCTGGTGGACTAACGAGCTCCACACACCTACCCCACAAGGGTCCATACAATTAAATGTTTCCATTATACCTTTTGCAGACTTTTCAAAACCAGTGGATAAATGAACCAATAACGCACACAAAAAGCCGGTGCATAAAACACAAACATCATGTAAGAAAAGATTATCAACAACGCACACACAAGCAATAAAAGCAATGATGTTCTTCAACACAGGGTCACAGTAGTGGGTTCTTTGATACTGATTTTCATGTTACATTACTGTTATAGTCAAATGACATGTCACTAAGACCACAGCCATTTATCAACAACTTTTAGAGAAAATATATAGAAGGACCAAATAAGAATATGTTGAAGAAGTATGAAGATTTCTATTAATGGCTTATTCTTAAACACTGTAATTTAATTATTGATATACATGTTATACTTGACCCTGGCTTGTGTATGGTATTGCTGTAAATATAATTAAATAAAAAACAATAGCCATTCACAAGAAATGAAGAAGGTTATATTACACGTTACAGACATTTGGTTTTTGAATTCATGTAATTAACTTGTTAAGGCCGTTGTCCAAGAAGAAACAATTACATAGTAACGTACAGTAGTCTATAGTGAAAACAGCTTTGCTCAGTATTTTTTTTAGGCTTAAAGCAAAAACAAAACCCTTATAATTGAACCAGTGATCCAAATCCCAGAGAGAGAGACTCACTGATGCACAGGTTTTGCAAAAAAAAATTAATAAGGGCAGATTAAATAAAAAAAAATCATAATAAATTGTTATCTAGACCAACTTCCCATTCATTACCACAGAGGCCATGCCCACTGAGACATGAAACTGTAGATTAGTAGACCCTTGCTGCTCCCTAATCAGTCTCCTGTGAACTGACCACTTCATTGATTTTGGGGCGAAAGGCTAAAACATTAAAGTTACATATGTACAGTGACTGGGGACCTGAATGTGAAGTATTACCAGGAAACGCTGTGCTCTAAGCTATATGGCTAAAGGACCGATCCTCCCTCTGCTCTGGGCTGTGGCTCCACCAGAATGATGTGCTTTCTGCCAAATCACGGACGCCACACCCAGACTGGATCTGCTCACTGTATCAGGATTACGGAGGCAGTGCCACATGTACACCACCCACAGAGGAGAGCCCATCCCCACCCTGAGGGGGGGTCTTTCTTTCCTCTGGGACGAAGTGGCTGAATGAAACTCATCTCCCCATCCTCCTCTCTGTTGGTGGGCAATCATGTGGCAGGCTTGGCTTGAACACGGGGCAGGGGGGCAGATGGAGGGTGGTAGCCGCTGCCAGCTATCTCTGCCACCCATCGCTGATTTCTAATTGCCTCAGGGGCAGCCCCCCTTTCTCCCCTCCCCCGTGCTGAGCCGGGTAGGGACCGCCGCCTTTGGGATATTCCCCTCTCTCATTGGCCGGGTAGGGCTCCTGGTGGGCGTGGCAAACAGGATCGGGGGTGCTCACTGGAGAGTGCTGCCTCAGGTGGTGCACGGGCGGAGAGGCCGGGGAGCAGATGTGCTCCGGCGAGGCACGCTCTGATTTTATGCTGAGGTTGAGGGAGGGGTGAGGAGCAGTGGTTGGGGTGGAGACCTGAGAGGGGAAAGAGCACCCTCCGCTGGATATCCTGGCGCACAGCAAGCAAACAGAGGAGCAGGCAAAAAAACACACGTTAAAAAGGGCCCAAGACATTCAATCGACTGGAAAGCCCAGATCCACTGTTTTATTGAATTGTTAGTGAGCGATTTAGACTTGGGTTCTTATGGGAAGAATTCATTTTTTTTTGTAAAAAAGAAAAATATATAGACCTTTTCAAGTTGATTTTCAGTGTATTTTCAGGTTTCAGGACCGTAAACTATTTAACTGGATGTGCACCATCCCAGTAAAAGTTTGTGATTGGTTAACTCAATTCAAAATCACAACTTGCAAGGGCAGGGCCATCTCATCAGGCATGCCCAGATGTTGTCGTGCATACAGGCCTGTGGGGGCCATACACACTACTGAGTCACATTATGATTTGCCGTGATGAAATTCACACAGGTTGAAAGCCAGTTTACTTCGAATTTTGGATGTGAGTTTGAATCCAGCTCTGAATCAGTCGCTGATCTTGGCTTCCACTGGCTGTTGTTACGTCATTTGTTGTCAATGAATTACACAATGTGCAGTAAAGCTTTTGATCTATAATATATTTTTGTTAATCGAAACTGGAGTATGAACAGAAATGTCAGTAAGGAATGTATGAACAGGAAAGTCAGTTAGTAAGGAGTGTATCAGTTAGTAAGGAGTGTATCAGTTAGTAAGGAGTGTATCAGTTAGTAAGGAGTGTATCAGTTAGTAAGGAGTGTATCATTTAGTAAGGAGTGTATCAGTTAGTAAGGAGTGTATCAGTTAGTAAGGAGTGTATCAGTTAGTAAGGAGTGTATCAGTTAGTAAGGAGTGTATCAGTTAGTAAGGAGTGTATCAGTTAGTAAGAAGTGTATCAGTTAGTAAGGAGTGTATCAGTTAGTAAGGAGTGTATCAGTGGCCTTACCCCGAGCTGAGGTGAAGGGCCTGCTGCTCTGGTTGATGTGTTGTCTGCCAGGGGTTTGCTGTTCCGCGCTGTAGACTCACAGAATGGGAGAAACCTGGGTGGTTATAGTCTGGGTGGGGGGGGAGAATAATCACAATATATTACTACTGTAACTGAGAGACGGGTGAAACCTGAGAGGAGCAGAGCTGCAGCCTTACCAGAGGGCCCAGCAGAGGAGAGGCCGTAGCCCCCAAGGTTGTGGCCCAGCAGACCTGCCTTCCCCATGGCCACCATATGGTTCCCTGGGTGCATGCCCTGGTACAGTAGGCCCCTCTGGACGTCACATAGGGAGAGAAGCTGTTTCACTTTCTGGGTTCAGTCTCATGGTTATTACTCTGAAAAGCTGTGGTAAATATGCAACGGCATGGCCTGGCTAGTATGCAAATAGAGAATGATTATGAGAACGATGCGAGCATGGTTGTAATTACATCTAGTCTGCTGTTAGGCCAGCCTGAGTTACCTGGGATGGTAGAGAGTTCCATGTAGTCATGGCTATTTGTATCCCATAAAACGTATTTCTACCATCTTCAGACCACCTCTTTAGTTTTAGCAATGTCAGGACCTGTTTCATCTTCTGAAGTTGCAGCATTCAAACAACAGACCTCTAATGCATGACATTTCATGATGCATTGCATGTTTATTTGTTGCTTTTGAAGAGACAGGAGATAATATAAAGCAATATTTAAGGTAAATAAAAGCATTATTATGTAAAACTGTGCGCCTCCAATCCCATTTCAGAGACCTCTGGATGAGTCGTCTATCTGATGTTTTGGGGAAAAAAGGAGTTGCAATTGTTTCCACTCCCAACGTCTGTAATCGTGGATATCATAGACAGGTGTTTGTCCTTACTTATAGAGAGCTATCGGTTAATTTCTTCCACATTGTGTTTCATCATTACCATTACAATGACATCTTCACATCCTTGCTTTCCGATTGGCCCTTCATAATCTCCCCTTCACAATTCTGCTCTCATGCTGCTCCTTCCTAACGCCATCATGATAATGACATCATTAAGAGCTAGTTTACTGATTGGCATGCTAATAATAACATGGAGTAATTGACATTTCAAACGTGTAGTCATTAAGCTGATTCTCTCATGCCGAGTGACCTACATTACGGAACGCATACACAACTCACTAGGTTCAATGAGACCTTTTAGTGACCAGACGGAGGCTGGACGCCTCAAAAACGTCCCCCGAAGCAGGACAACGTCCACTTCACTGTGCCTCGCGGCATTGGGATTGGATCTCTAAACTAGAGGAAAGAGTACCCCCTGCTGGCCCTCCAACTCCACTTCCAGAAGCAACTGCCCCTGTTTTCTACAGATAAGCTCCAGTCAGATCTAAAGGCTAGCCAGCACTGACATGCTGCGGGTAGTGGAATTGGAATCATGTTCCCTTCAGTACTGCAGGACAGCAAGCTAACTTGTGAGCAGGACTTAAGGTTTCCTTACAGCGCTATTTATGTTGGCACGTGCGCCACCGATGCCCGGGTGGCTTTCTGTCCGCCGGTTCTCGCTGCCCAGGTTCAGTGGAGGAGTCTTCATGTCTAAGGCCCGGCTTAGGTTGCCATGGGAAAACATGGAGTAGCCAATACCTGAACATAGAGAAAACAAATAGGAAGTGAGAAACAAGTGCGGTACAGTTCTGTTAAACTTACAGATGGAACACACACTCACAATCTCTCAATCTCTCTTACTTCACCTACAAAACAGAAGTCCTTTTTTAGGATTGAACTTTATCACCAATAGACATCTGGTACTTCATGTTGTACTAACATGTACTTCATGTTGTAGGGCTAAGCATACAAACAAGCCTAGTGTTATCCTCATACATTACCACTTAGAAATATGAGACGTAGGGGTATCACAATATACAGGTATTGACAATAAACGTGATATTTAAAGAATGCTAATAATACACATACGAGAATACTCACTAGGCAAAAATGTGGTTGTATTTTTCCCAAAACACTTTTTTTGATAGCTTATTCAAGTCACTTATAGTCCAACACAATAGTATAGACCAATGTACTGGCATTCAAATCAACTCGTTAGCCCCACTAGAAACCATGGGATGAGACCTGCAGACTCTGAATCAGCGTGTGGACTGGTAGTCAAAATATCTCCAAACAACCTGTCGTAACATTGCCAAAATCCACCTGGACAAGCCTGAACGTTTCTGGGAGTCAATTCTATGGACCGAAAAGTACAAAATGTATCTTTTCGGTCACAATCAAAATGTTGCGTTTAGCAAAAACCTAGAACTGCCTTCGCCTAACATTCAGGCATGTAGGTGGGAGATCTGGGTCTGCTTTTCCTCCTCTGGACCTGGTCGACTGCACATCATCAAGGGAACTATGAATTCTGAGGTATACCAGGAAATTCTTGTCAAGGCCAAACCTGGGACATAAACGCATCTTCCAACAAGAAAAAAAACCCAAAGCATTCAAGCAAATCGACCAAAGAATGGCACAGCAGAAAACAGATTTGTTTAGGATTGGCCAAGTACTGACCTAGACACGCCTCAAACCTCATTCCAGTTTGTTAGGAGTGTGCAAAAATCTCTCCAAAAAGATGTCAAAAACTGCCACAAGCTACTAAATAAAGGGGTTCACATAGAGTGGGGAGAACAAGTATTTGATACACTACCAATTTTGCAGGTTTTCCTACTTACAAAGCATGTAGAGGTCTGTAATTTTTACACTTCAACCGTGGGTGACGGAATCTAAAACAAAAAACCCGAAAATAACATTGTATGATTTTTAAGTAATTATTTTGCATTTTATTGCATGACATAAGTATTTGATCACCTACCAACCAGTAAAAATTCCGGCTCTCACAGACCTGTTAGGTTTTCTTTAAGAAGCCCTCCTGTTCTCCACTACCTGTATTAACTGCACCTGTTTGAACTTGTTACCTGTAGAAAAGACACCTGTCCACACACTCAATCAAACAGACTCCAACCTCTCCACAATGGTCAAGACCAGAGAGCTGTATAAGGACATCAGGGATAACATTGTAGATTTGCACAAGGTTGGGATGGGCTACAGGACAACAGGCAAGCATCTTGGTGAGAAGGCAAGAACTGTTGGCACAATTATTAGAAAATGGAAGAATTTCAAGATAGCGGTCAATCACCCTCGGTTTGGGGCTCAATGCAAGATCTCATCTCATGGGGCATCAATGATCATGAAGAAGGTGAGGGAGCAGCCCAGAACTACATGGCAGGACCTGGTCAATGACCTGAATAGAGCTGGGACCACAGTCTCAAAGAAACCATTAGTAACACACTACGCCGGCATGGATTAAAATCCTGCAGCGCACACAAGGTCCCCCTGCTCAAGCTAGTGCATGTCCAGGCCCATCTGAAGTTTGCCAATGACCATCTGGATGATCCAGAGGAGGAATGGGAGAAGGTCATGTGGTCTGATGAGACAAAAATAGAGCTTTTTGGTCTAAACTCCACTTGCTGTGTTTGGAGGAAGAAGAAGGATGAGTACAACCCCAAGAACACCATCCCAACCGTGAAGCATGGAGGTGGAGACATCATTCTTTAGGGGACAGGATGACTGCACTCCATTGAGGGGAGGATGGATGGGGCCATGTATCGCAAGATCTTGGCCAACAACCTCCTTCCCTCAGTAAGAGCATTGAAGATGGGTCGTGGCTGGGTCTTCCAGCATGACAACGACCCAAAACACACAGCCAGGGAAACTAAGGAGTGGCTCCGTAAGAAGCATCTCAAGGTCCTGGAGTGGCCTAGCCAGTCTCCAGACCTGAACCCAATAGAAAATCTTTGGAGGGAGTTGAAAGCCCGTATTGCCCAGCGACAGCCCAGAAACCTGAAGGATCTGGAGAAGGTGTGGGCCAAAATGGAGTGGGCCAAAATCCCTGCTGCAGTGTTTGCAAACCTGGTCAAGAACTACAGGAAACGTATTATCTCTGTAATTGCAAACAAAGGTTTCTGTACCAAAAGAATTATGCAATAAAATTCAAAGTAATTACTTAAGTAATTACTTAAAAATCATACAATGTGATTTTCTGGATTTTTAGATTCCGTCCCCCACAGTTGAAGTGTACCTATGATAAAAATGACAGACCTCTACATGCTTTGTAAGTAGGAAAACCTGCAAAACCGGCAGTGTATCAAATACTTGTTCTCCCCACTGAATTTCTGCACAGATTAAATCAGACATTTCAAATGAACAACAACAATATGTTCTATGTTTTTGTTTGTGTCTTTTTTCGGAATGTCTTTATTAAGAATGTGGGCTTAGATAAGGATTTAATGATTTTATTTAACAAAACAAAATTCTGTCAATCTCTGCAGGGTTCAAATACATTCAATGTGTGTTTTGCCCTAAACTGGATCCTGATAAGGGCAAATGACAAGCATTAACTATAGTGCATAACATTGTAGAATGAAAGGTTAATTACAACGTCAGGGTAGATGGTACATCAGCGAGTGGAATCCATACACATGTCTACTAATAGCTCTACGGGGTGAGGGGGGGGGGGGTTGAGCTGACCAGCAGGTGCACTGCAGTGCTCAGAAACCACAACCTAGCCTCCAGACGCTGTTTCACTTGTGTGTGTGTGTGTGTGTGAGAGTGAGAGGGAACTGTTTCACACAAACGCAATTCCATGCATACTGAATGCTAACTACATAAAACACACAAAAGTACAGACATACGCTCGCGCGCACACATGTACAAACACACACACACACAGATTTCCTGTGTGTATAGCTGGCTGCACAGCACACACTTGGGCACTCATCCATGCCAGCCACTCAGTAGGCAAATCGTGCCAGAAATGGCACAACATGCCAAAATTTGAACCCTCTAGGAATGCTTGTAAAGAGGAACTAAGGGGCCACGTTTTACCTGAGTGTGGGGACATGAAGGCAGTGTGGGTGTGGGGCCCAGCAGGGCTGGATGAGCCTGGTCTGGGGCCCAGGGGCCTGAAGGCAGCAGGTCTATGGGAGCTCAGGCTGGGGTTGGAAGAGTTGTGGTATCCATTCTCACAGCTGCTAGATACCAGGAACTGGGCCTCTGGTGAGAGCACGGAGGGAGACTGAAGAGAATTATAGGAAAGTGCTTTAGTTAAAGGGGGTATTTGTAAGATCTGTACAACTAGCATAATTGACCAGAACAAAATATATACAAAATAAATCCATGTGCCTGGGATATTTCTTGCATTGACAGGTCGTCTCCTAAAACTCAATTTAGACACAATCAGTGCTATTCCCCCACCATCAACTAGTTTTTTTTCTATATGGATTAGCTAATAATAGTCCTGACTCGTTTGATAATATAAGGGGAGGAGGAGATGAGTTGCTTAACTGTATAAAGTTCAGTCTTTTAAACCTTACTCGCTGCACCTTAAATCTTTAAAGTGTGGTATATTACAGTTACAAGATAGGGTCACTGTCAAATTAATAGTTTGAACACAACAGAATAAAAGCCCAAATTGAGCCTTGCTTTACTGAATAAAAGCAATAATTAAAACAGCTTTATTCCATGTAAAACCTTTGGCTCAGCATATCTCTGGAGACAAGTACTAACGTAGTAGCGCTGACGGGCCAGGGAAAGGTCCATGCCCTCACTGACGGGACTGTACTTCTCTGCAACTCCTTGCATGGTCTCCTCTGTGTCCAGCAGCTCAGTCCCATCCAAGCCCAGGCCTTTCCTCCGTAAAGTCTACAGCAGTAACACAGACATTACAAGGGGGTCCTAAAGTAAGCTCTATTAACATTGATTTTCAAATGCTTAATTTGTTTGCCTAAACAAGCATTACATGACGCATCCCCACATCAAAGATATAATAATGCAAATAATACAGTATATTTACGTCACATTAGCAGATGCTCTTATCCAGATATATTAAGATACAGTCGTGAATTCATACGTTTTCATATTGGCCCCTGTGCGAATCAAACCCACAACTCTGACGTAGCAGGTGAACTATGCTCTGTGAACTACCTGGGACTGTGTGGGTCACACATAAAGTAATGTGTGGACCTGGCATCCAATGCTCACCTCCAGGATGTCAGTGTTGGTCCTGCTCTCGTGAGGTTCGCTGTACTCGGTGTATTTGAGAAGGACCTTGTCCATGTCAGTACTGGCATACTGGAACAGACGGTTGGTGCTGTTGAAGATGATGAGGGCGATCTCACAGTCACACAGGACACTCAGCTCATAGGCCTTCTTCATCAGGCCAAACTTGCGCTTGGTGAACGTCACCTGGGGACAGAATCGTATCTGTTCAATGCATTTCCTCACGGCGCCTGTTTAATTAAGACATTTCCAATACAACAATCAACAAAAGGGCCTGGGAGCACTCAAAGTTGTACCTGACGATTGCGCTGGTCCACAATACGAGAGATCTGTATTTTTTTCCTTCCCATTTCGTTCTCGGTCTGTGTCTCTGACAAGCGGCCTTGCACTGTGAAAATATATAATTTTATAGTCATTTAAGCCAAATCGTCTGCCAGAATCCCATGGCAACGTCAACGAGCATAATACACAATATAACCTAGCAAACTGTCAAAACGCAAACCACATGGTTAAGAGCCCAGGGACCGCCGTGTACAGAGTAGCTCGATGGTGTCACTCAAAGTCATCCAAATACGAACACCAACCGCCGTACCGTACGGGCCCTGACCTCCAGACAATTCCGATGAGAAAATTGTTAGATGTTTTGTTTATGATAACTTAGTCCCACCCTTCCCCCTCATCATAGCGTCCTGTTTATTTATACCCCGATGAGGCGATGGGGGCTAAAGTTAGAGCCGGCCCGCACAGCGCTGACACCCCCTCAGTCTGGGTCACCCCGGGACCAGAGCAAGCGGGGGGTTAAAAATACCACACTCAGCTCCCTGTAAGGTAGAAGACAGACGCGGGTGAAACACAGCGGAGGAGAATGCTGTGTTTTAGAGACGGGAATGTTCTCACCCACCCCCTCTTCTCCCATGCAGTGCAGGCAGAAGGACAAGATGGTAGAAAGGTCTCAACAGGCCTAGTCGTGGGGACATGCCAGCGGAGACCAAACGCATCAGGAAGAGGCTTGGGTGTGTTCAGCATTAGAATGTGAAGTGAATAGAATGGTTGAAAGAGTGTTCAGTTCAGTGTTCAGTTATTTTGTAAGCACGCCAACATTCCGGTCTACGGCAAGAATGTTGCATTTGTCGATTACGTTCATCGCCTTATTGCAAAATGTCTGTTGAAAATTCCACTTCAGCACTTCAGAATTTGCTGGTATAACACACTTAAGTGTATTGTAGCTGTTAGCAATCCTATCTCCATCAGTTGCTGACTCTACTGTACTATCTCTGCTGAAGCAAAGCCCAGTGGAGTTCCCCTAGTTTTCCTCTAGTTCTGGACATGTATGACCTTCTCTATATTGAGAGGCCAAATGGTGAGTGAGCGGATATGGTGCCGGTGTTCCCACGACCCCAGACTGCCCGCTGCCCCATAGCCCACACTTGGCACACAGGCATTCTGGTTCTTTCTGAGGAATCCACCTATTTGCTCCTATCATTACCTTATAAAGTATCCAAGACGAGACAATCTAACCTAAAACTGTGAAACTGAACTGAATCCATGCAATGTGTTGAATATCATCCATCTTTGGCACTCTTCACAGTTGTTGATTTGTTAAAGCATGTAGGAGAAAATAACACTTGATAAAGACATCATTGGAGAACAGAACCCAGCTTACTTACTTCAAATAGTGGGACAGAATATATCCCTTAGTTACACCTTCTCGTTCATGCGAATAGTCACATGATTCCAACTCAATGTATTAAGCATGCAGACATGAAGAGGTTTAGTTGTTGCTTAAACAAACATTAGAATGGAGAAGATGCGTTATCTAAGGGACCCCCGACCGTGGTGTAATTGTAGGTTCTAGCGTCTTAGAAGCAGTTTACCTTCTGGGTTACTTACAAACTACGGTCTCTCAAGTTTACAGAGAATGGTCCGACAAACACCAAACATCTGGTGCACGGCAGCTCTCTGAAAATACCTTGTTAGTAACAGAGGTCAAAGGTGAATGGCCAGACTTGATATACAGAAGGGCATCTCAGAATGCACAACGGGTTGTCCCTCGAAGCAGATGGAGGCTAAAGGTGTCCTATCCGATACTAGATAGGTGTAGCTAATATTGTGGCAGGGGAGTGTAGTTGCAACTGTTGCTTGGTTATTAATTTGCATCAGCAACAGGAGTACAAATGATTTCACCTTTGATTGCATCACCCTACGCTGTACTGAATTGAAACAGTACAGTGTTCAGCAATTGAGCGGGGAACTGTACATGACTATCAGACCTACATTTTCTTCTCACCTCAGATATAAATGAAGAGAATAGAGGGAAGTGGAAGATCTGAGCTACAGAGAAACCAGATAGATCTTTATCACATTAAGGTTTACAGAAAGTTCCTTTCTCTGAGATATATCTACTCACCACAGACACCAGCCCACAACCCCCTCCTTCACACAGCCAGGCAAATATAGCATTTACCTCCCCTCTAAACGGTGAGGAGTTGGTCTTCTCAGCGTGGTTTGGAAGGCTTCTCATACCCCCAATGGCCCAGTAAACCCTCATGAGCCTAATGTCAGCTAATTATGGATGATACAGTTTGTATGACAACTGCCATTCTAGGTCTCCAACAGGCTAAAAACAACCAAGTAAGACAGCACTCTACCTGAGTATCAGTATGTAAACCGCTGTGTATGGATCGTTGATGAGAACGCACACATGGCCACTTCGGAAGGTGATTTTATGGTCTCAATTTCCAAGAAAACGTGTAAATATAATTTGGAACAGAATACAGAATCAAACCCCAGAGGTTATAACAGGAACAGAACATAGTTTCCTCAGTCACCTTCCCTGAGGCAAGACAGTTATGTAGCAAGGAGAGAGTGCACATAAACAGAGCAGACCTCTAACCAACTCAGGCTCTCTCCCACCAAGACACCGGGGCTGTCCCTGGACACAGAGACAAGCTAATTACTGGGTGTCTCGCTGGAACCACACAGCGTGAACACCAACAATAACAGTTTCGTCATTGCATGAGTAGCTAGAGAGGCCTTAAACTTTTTACGAATTTGTTGAGTTAAATGACTTCTAGTGTATTTTATGGTATAGGGGACTTTGGGGAGCACGGGTAACTACCTTAAACGCATATGACAGGACCATTACTGAGAATTACGGCATTTTACACATTGCATAAAACACAATATATTTTAGGTTTCATTTGACCTGTTCTACTAACTGGGAATCTAGAATAATTATCCAAGATGAAACTACAATACAACATTAGCAAGAAATAAGTGTACAAATACACTGCGTGCCACCTGACCAAGCCGAACTCCGTTTTCTCGTTATTAGTTGTCGGTGCTCCTGACAGTCATTTCAGCACAATTGCAAACCAAGAAACTAGGCCTTAAAATAGAATGCAGGAATCCTATTTGCATAACCTAATACTTTAAGAGCCAAAACCAAGGCAATCAATTGAAAAACAATCCCTTATTTAACCAGCTCAATACACTCATCGCAAACCTTGACGCGAAAAAAAAAAGTCTTTACAACACGCCCGTGATGCATAAAGTTAGCATTTCATTCATAGTTCATCACACATTAATGCGGGTGTTTAATCTTAGGACAAATAAGTAGTAGGCCAAAACCAGAGTAAATCTTTTCAATACTGTATCAATCTCCAAGGATTATTCATGGTTATAAAATCAACATTTCACCCCATCTGTGTTTAAAAATCAAATGAGACCTCTACCCTTTAAAAAGGTTTAATCTCTGAATTATATTCTATATTATATCAACCGAAGGGCATCATCAGATGCCTTGAGCCATAACTGACATGGAGACAGAAGCTACTTTGACTACTTCATTCACAGAATAATACCCAATCCCACAAATATATGTTTAAAACTGCCAAAGAGGTACTTGCCCTTTTGTGCTTGAGTTTTTTTGTACTCTAACAGAATCCAATCTTACTGAAGTTTGGTTATTTTACATATTCTAAACTTACATTATTTTGACTTTGTATTTAGTCCTGATTGAAAATCTATTTTATACTTTTGTCTATTTAGACAAACAAATACATTTATTTGTTGTGGTCCACACCTGAACTACCATCTGTGAGGATGTGGCTTTCTAAGCCTTCTGCTATTCTACCCTTATAGAAACTATCTTCTAACTTGCATCACAGGACTGAACATCTTTGGAAAATATTGCCACCACTGAGGTTTTATTTACAAGTAATGCCTCATATTAAATATCCTGCTTTTCTCCATTTATTTAATAACAACGTTTTACTTTATCTTTCATTGTGTTGTCTATTGTACACTCTCTGAGGAGCACATTGTCTATGTATACAAGTGATGTGCATATTTCATACAGCAAGGTCAGACTTTTAATTTCAATTAATCACTGCTGGAGCTATGCAACGTAGAGGTGGGGAAATGCTTGGCTAATTTAAACAGGATATAATTAAATTGTCTGGATATTTTAGATTTAGCCAGGGAGACACTATAAACGACATACGATCTTTGTGGATGAGCTTTGAATTTCTTTCTGTCCCCGGTGCTATGCCTCAAATTAGACGAAAGAGATAAAGAGATTTCTTCTATTCAGCAATAAGGGCCCACAATTTGTGGCATGATTATGAAACCTTGAGTTCTAACTTGCAATCTTTCAGAAGAAACATAATGCAACGTGGAAATGCAACTTGAGCACTGGCATAACAAACAGAGGTTTTCAGGTCATGCAAAGAATTTGAACTGTTCAATATGCAATAAACAAATGCCACCTACGACACATCCTGGGAATATACTAGTCAAATACCATTCAAAAAACCAAAGAGGTCCGAGAATTTACAAAACAAGAACCAATCCGAATAAAAGGTAAGACTGGGGGCTGGATCGGGCACACCTTAAACCACCAACAGAACCCAAACCTCTCCACCTGGATCCACCAAGAAAAGAAACTTAAGAAGGCCCAGGGACCGCTGACAAATGTTTGTGAAGACAGAACATAACAGACCCTGATCCTTCTTGAAGTGGGAAAAATCTGCTATACAACACAAAGCTTTGATTAAGGAAGTACGAGAATGACCGACAAATCCCCAAAGGGCAAAAGGGTTTAGGTGGTAAATGGGATGTAATAAACAAATAAACACAAATTGGTTGCAATTACGCAATGCAGCAGTTTATATAAAAGTAAACATTTTCTCTATGGATTCTGTCTTTCTATTGATGTTGACACATTCTCTGTTGGCAATGATTTGATGCAAGTCACTCAGCTCCCGCAAGATTTTTTGCAAAGCCGGATGAGTTTAAAAATGGAAGCATAAAGAAACTGCATTTAAAACAGAAACAAGAGCAAATTCCAGTTGACATATTTGGTGCACATAGTATCCATCTTTCCACTGATGATAGAAAAGGGTGCCAAACTGTGACAGTTAAGCCACTGGCAAAATGTTGTGTACCAAAAACATAAAAGAATGTTATCTGCCGATTACAACATGCATCACAAATGTTAACGAAATTATGCAAATTAAATTCGAATGAAATACTGCACCAAAAGTGAGGCCTGAACACACACAGAACACCGATACAAATATACATTTTGCATCCACAATAGTTGAAAGGTTATATTTGTCAATTATAATTAAGTCATGAAAGCTGTATGGTCTAGGACATGGGGCATTATACGTTTCACCACAGAAATATGTTGGATGTTGGTTATCTTGGTTTCCATATACTTTCATCTACACTCTGATATGATCTGATTAACAAATACTCTTGTGGGATGGGTGAAGTAGGTCTATTAAATCACTTGTTTAATTTGATGAAATCTCACTTCAGCTAGCTCATTGCTAATTTAACTTTATGGTGATTGACCATTACACGAATACATTGGAATACAACTACACCCTGAGCAGACATTTAATGATGATTCAACTGGGCAACAGCACTATAAATACAGCTGTGAAGGCTGCATGTGTTGTTGCTAATAATAATTCATACTTCTAAATAATGATTGAATTGTTGACGTCATTCAAAAATACTCTGTTAATAATAGGCCTAGTCTGTAACAGAGTTGCACATTCTAAAGTATCTAAGTTGGTCACTTAATAATAGCATGTTACTAACTTTTTCTAAATCAATGCTGTTCAAGGAAACTCCCGAGAAAATGCCACATTTTTTGATATGAAAGAAACACAAAGACTCCTTCCACCTCACCTGTTCTTTTGACGTTTCTGCGGTCACGTTTTGCCCTTTCTTTGCTGTAGCCTACTCTGCGTTTGACCCGGTATTTTCTGACTTATACGAAAGCACAGTTGCTATTAATCGTTTGATTTCTGTCCAACTATAATTAAAGCGCTCTTCTATCTTGCTTGAAGTGCATACGCAGTGTCGTAGCTGGAGGTGTCTACCTGATGCTCGAGGATGATGATTTAGGAGCGCTCCTTTCAACAGCGCGCACAGCAGCAACAGCTGGCTGCAACCCATTTGTAAATTAGCATATACCGCCCCTTGGCTCTGCCCATTGGCTGAGCGCGGATGAACTCATCCGCTTCCGTGTTAGCGATCATTTCGGTTGACTAGAGACTACAGAACTAGAAAGACTGTAACAACTGAAGACTCAAATAACTTCTGTCAGTGTGACATGGTTGCTTAGTTTTATGTTATTGCTAGATGTTATATTATATATATTATATATGTATAATGTTTTTATCATAAACAAATTGACAGTGTATATCACATTGGGATAAATTAGGACAAAGTGTTATCTGATTAATTAAAATAGCCTTCACTTATGTAATATTATTTCCTCCTGTTTTTCAATCATGGGTTAAAAACCTGATTCCTTTTTTTCATGCTATTTATGGTCACAGCAACAGTGCAATAATGAGCAGAAATTTCTGTTATACAAGTTTGGTGACGTAAAGATGCAGAGAACTAACTGTGTGAACTGTAATGGATTTAGAATTTGACATATATAATTTATTAAAGTTGCAAATTAACTGTTCCTGCTAGTATTACAGAAAACAACGTGTCTATGTATTAGGTGAACATAAACCCCCACATAAGCAGGCAACTGCAAACACTCGAAGGTCTATCCATCCAGACACTCCCCAACCCCCCACACACATACATGCACACTGACACGCGCGGCACACACATACATACAAGTGAACAGGAATCAACACTGTAGACCCAGACTCTGTGTGCGTGTTGTTTGAATGCTGGATCAGCATTTCACAAACTAGGGGTTGTCACAAAAATGTGTGCAAGGGGGACACATGTAACCTTTGGTGCAAAATATTTGGGGTATCTGATAATCTGATAATAGTATATAATTATAATTTAATCCACTTTTTAATCCCTTATCATCGTATATTAAAAAAGAATGAACATGTTGTAATCTAAGTAGGACTACCGTTGAGGCAGAAGATTTCTATTGTTTTTACAAGTAACAGTTCACCTTGTTTATCTCCCCTCCAGATTTTGTGATGTCCAAATTCAGCAACTCCTCAGCAGGTTCGGAAGAGACAAAGATTGAAACGTGTCCTCTGATGCATGTTTGCAAAGATGTTCTGCTTCTAACAACACTGCGCTCAACCTGGAAGTACTTTCTGGTACACATTTGCTTGGAGGAGAGCACATTCTCAAGCCAACAACCATGATTATGATAGAATCATGGTAGAGCCTCTGCATTAATGTTTGGTGAGCACACATGACTGAGTTGGAACTTGGGAAAAGAAAGACATTTTGTGTTTGCTGTGCATTGCTGACCAGACTATTTACTACAGCCAGTAAAATATGAAAATTAGTAAAATAGTCCAAGCATGTAATTTACAACTGTGACCAATGCTATCTCAGTTCTGTGTATGGGCCTGAAGCCAGACTGGAGAGACTAATAAAATAGTTTTGTGCTGAGGTGTGAGTTAAGTTGAGTCATCACCCTTTAGATAGAAATGTGAGGGTGGAAATAGGCCTGCAGTTTGAAAGGAGGTCTTGGTCAGTTTGAGAGGAGTTCTTGGTTAGTTTGATAGGAGGTCTTGATCATGGAACTATTTCTTGAGCCAAGGGGGTTATGGCAGCAATCTTGAATAGTGTCATAGTCAAACAGAACCATTGCTTGATCTTCCTTAATTCATTTTAAACCTTACTTACTAGTTCCTTTAAATTTAAATATTATTACCAATCAGTAATTTTCAGTAATTTTGACAAAATATCACAGCTCCAAATAAGAAACATTTGTTGTTTCACTGTCTTCACATAAAAGGTTTGCGATCATATCTACTTTCATGAATCTCCCAAAACTCACTTTATATACCCTCCTTTATTCTGTGGTGTCTGAAAACGAAGTTGTTGCAGCAAGTCCCAAGATCACAACAGGTCTTCCACCAGATGACAGCAGGCAAAGGCACCAAGCAATTCTGCTTTCTTCTCGCGCTGTACGTTCAACCGGAACATTAATTAGAACAGCACCAGGTGAGGAAGCCCTAACTACCGACGGCCTCGAATAAATACGTTGTGTTTAGCATGGTCACTAAGGGCAATGAACATACAAAAATCTTACTACCATGACTGTCATTCAAAAGCTATAGAGATGCTTAATATTGCGAGATACTGTACACAAAATTTGATTTTGTTTTTCACAATCTGATACTGTTAACCATTAGGAATGAAAACCTAAACCTAATCGCAATACCTAACACAAACTGCAATACATTACTCTAATCATAACACCTAAATTTAAACTTAATACCTAACCTTAACAATAATACCAAACAACCTGATGATTCAGATTTACTTAAGCTCGGCTAATTGGCCACCTGATGCAATCCGATGTATTTATCTGATTATGTATCTCCTTGCCGATCCAACACCAAACACTCCATGGTGCGCCCGGACAAAAGGAGAAATAAAATGTTAAAAAACAAAATGTCGAAGAACTGAGCTGGATATTCTAACGCCGACCAAAAAGCCTTATGTAGTTTGATTAGGCATTAACATTGTCTATTTACTGTACAGGATAGGTAGGTACAACTTTAATTTAGTCACACATTCTAGGAGCTATGTGTCAGTTAACTGGCTTGCTGACTCACAATGGCAATGTGGCAGAAGATCGATAATTCAAGATAAAGGATGTCAACAATGCAGCCTAAGAATAGGAGGGGATAATGGTGGATGAACAGACAAGAATGAAGAGGTAAAATGATCAAAAGAGAGGTATGCAAGCGTATTTAGAACAAATTGTGATGATTCAGAGGATTTCCTAAAAGTTTTCTATTGATAGGTCCATCCATTGCTTTGTCCTGTTTCTATTTATGTCCATTTCAATATGTGAGTGGATATTGACAATATGAGCATCCAAGATCCAATATAGCTTAGTACTTACTATATTACAATCTTTTAACAGAGAACGAGCTTTGAAACTCACTGAGTACCTTTCCTACTTGTACTTCAGTGGGTTGTGCTACATTTTGTTATTTCCACAATCATTAAATCACCATTTCACTGATCTCACAAAGCTAATCAAAGCTTTTACTTTTCAGTAATCTAGACCGATCCCTTAAGACAGGGGATTCCAACACTGAGCCTGCTATTTTCCATCCTCCCTGGTAGTTAATGAGGATTTATTAATTAAATCAAGAGAATGCACTTTGAATCTGATAGCAAAGCATGTAAGAACCAATTAAACTATTTTCTTTCATACTATTGCTTGTAATTTACACTCCAAAATTGCCTGATTGGATTGCAGGATTGAGCCTTATTTCAGAGCAACAATTTCAAAAGGGTTTGTGCAGTCCAAACTTAATGTACTGAATTATTACGTTTCAAACACAATTAGGCACATACAAAAAATATAATTTAAATTTAAAACTTTTTGGGAGAGACTTTTTATGTCTGACGTGAAAGACCACCAAAAGGTCAATGTTATGTGAATAATAAATATGATACGTCAACTAGAACCTTCTAGTGCTAATGTCTTTGAGTAGTGTCACCAAAGCATATTTCCCAAAAAGCATGATGATTCACACAAAAACAGGGTGCATTCTGACGAAGCCCTTGGAAAGTGTTCACATTAAGACCTCTTTTTTGTTTTCCTGAAACTGCTCACTTCTGCTTTTGACAAGATCAGCGGCTGCCCTTTTTATGTGTGTGGTGGAGCTGTCGAATTCAGAAATAGACTCCATGGTCAGTATACATGTGTGAGAGACATTTTTCATTTTGCTTACTTTTATATCACAAGCTTATCTCCATTGGAACAGCCTTAAGCCAGGCCTTTACCCCAAACCCCAAGGCTGCTGAAATACAGATGTCCTTCTGTTCTCTATACAATCAAATAACAAAACGCATTTGGTATGAGTAAATCAATATACAATATCATTTGATATCTCTCTTTAATTTGGTTTGGGAGGAATGGGTGCAGGTGGATGTAATTCTGGTGGCCTGGCACTCTCCATCTCCTGGCAATCTTTCACCTCCGTCTCGCCGCCGTTCCTTGTTCCACGTTGCTTCTGCTGGCCCCAGCCCTGAGCTTGTCCGCGAGAGCCCTCCAGTACCTGCCCAGACAAGGTCCCAGAACCAGGCTGGTTTGTAGGGGCAGGGCTGGCCCGGCTGGCAGACCCTGGAAGGTTCCGGAAGCCAACGTTCACTGTTTGGGCCTTTGGTGTGATTCCTTCAGAAGGACAAGAATGGATCCAGACCTGACAAGAAACCAGACATTTCATTAATGAGGAACTAAAATGGTAATGCAGCATATCTTTTTTTCTTAAAAAAAAAAGGAATTCTGTATGAGCCCAGACAGGCCTGGAGCCTTGACAACAGCAAACAGTCTCACATACAAACAGTACTTTGTTACACTTGGCAACTATAAACTGTAACCTACAACGGTCCACTCCTGTTGTCTGTATGCGTTCCATTAGGTAAAATGTAAGTTTATTTTTTAAATAAAGGTGAATAAAAAGGAATACTTGTTAAAATAATTTCGGTTTTTCAAAAATCTTTGGTATATGGAGTGTAGGAAAGAGTCTTTATGCATTATCATCATCATTGTTATTTTTGCTATCTTCCAAATGGTTTTGTTAGGTAATGCAGTCCACAGAGTTCCCAATGGTCACCAATACAGTTATGGTTTTAAAGGGGAAATGGATTCTGTCTCTTTAAGGTGACAAAAAGACAGGTGGGTAAATGCACAGTGCAGTGGCCACAAATAGCAACACCAGTGCACTCTGGGTAAGTAGTGTTTGTTTCCAAGGAAACCACTGAAAAGTTGACCGGATTCAAAGGGGTAGATTTTTAGAAGGGACAAGAGAGCATGCCACTCCATTTGAAATTCCCAGGAAGTCTTAGATAGATGAATGCTACTGGTGGGTCAATGGCATTATGTAATCATTGGGCAATAAAGCTACATGTGCATGAAATGCAAAACATGAACACTTTGTCATTTACAATGAATATACGGGGTGATAAATTAATAAACAAACAAAAAAAAGTTACATGTATTTTCCAAATGACCCTCACCTTGAAGTGTAAAATGTTTGCACACCTCCCTACAAAAGTATAATTTCAACCACAAATAAAAATAACAGCCCTGAGTTTATGAACATGGACACCTCCATTGCAACTTCAGTATAGCTTTGTGCAATCCCTGCTACTTATTTCTACCAGACAGAAGGTTGACAGGTTCCATGACCACCCAGTAAATGTTTCTCCGGCCCAGTCTCATTGCACTACGAAAAGAACCGAATGCAGATATATGATCAGCTGGCAGATCCTTACATTTGATTCTATAATGAGAATAACACAAAACACATAAAATTGTGCAAATAATTTTATGTGCCAATGCAGCACAAAACCTCACATTAACGAGGAGTTACATTAATATCAGAACGGGTGGTTACCAATAAAATGGTCTAGACATCTAAAAAAAAAAGGATGTTCTGTATTTTTTACAGAAACATAATTAGGGGTTCATGTTCTGTAACATGGTTAGGTGCATTACGCAAAGACCTAGAAAGCTGCTACTCGCTCAAGAGCAGAATGTCTTTTAAGTTTGAACCACTCAGTTGTGTTGTGACAAGGTGATGTTGGTAAACAGAAGAACAGCATTAGGTCTGTACTGCAGTAGCTCATATTATGGATTATATCAAGAACATCTTAAACAAGCAAATATAAATAAGGATGGCTACTTTGAAGAAATTAAAATGTTATATATATATTTTGACTTGTGTAACACTTATTTGGTAACGACATGATTCTGTATGTCTTATTTTATAGTGTTGATGTTTGCACTAACATTGTACAGCATTGAAAATAGTTAAAATAAACACAATCTATAAGAAACACATATCATGCCATCTCAGCATGTTTTAATGCTTGAATAAAATACATTTTTGTACACATTTCACCCCTAAAATGTCTATATGAGAGAATGGTATCCTAATACATTTGTTGATAGAACTATCTTAGGAATATCAATTTCAACTTTTAGAGATGTTTTGGATTCAAAACAATTGTATTATATTCCTAGACATTTTGGTGTGACAGGACCTGATCTTCCTCAAATCAAATGCAAAAACAAGCTAAAAATCTTACAATTAAATGACAGAACTCTCCTTTGATCGTTGTCAGCTAAAGGTTTATTAAAATGATGTCACTTCTGCTGAGTCTTTACCTCAAAGTTCGAAAATAGATGTAAAAAGATGTAGCTCTTATCAGTCTGATGACAGACCATTTTTTCAGGATTTGCAAGTTTCAGTAAAGAAAAAAACATCTGAAAACTTCATAACGTATCTCATCAGTTTTATATTTTGGGGGATTTTACGTTGTATTTACTGTAACAATTCTAGGACAGGGCTGGTACGTTTCTGGTAGACTGTCCCAATGGAGTATCACAAAAAATGGTACAGATGAGCAAACGTGCAAGGATAAAGGACTACATAACCTGTAAACTGGCACATGTAAAACAGGATCAAACAACCCTGCCCAAATTGAAATCCTCCCGCCCCTCACGTATTTCGAACGGTCTTCTAGTTCTACCGAAGAATGATATACATTAACCATTATTCATTTAATAACAATGGCTGTACGCGTACTTAATAGTATAAAAAAACTATATATTAGAGAGCAGTTTTTCTGAACATGTTTTCTCATATTTAATCTAATCTGAGGTTTAAACCTAAGGCGCACTAACCTAGGCTACTGCAATTACTTAACATTTCACAAACGCTTATGCGGGCTAAATGGCATTTGCGAAGAAGCCCACTACAGTTTAAAAACGTAAAAGTTTGGGACAGTTTTTTCCACGGATGTGGACCGCTTCGAAAACGACAACTTCTTGTTGTGGGAGAATCCAAGTGAAAAGTCCATTGTTGTGGCGAAGTTTTTAATCTGGGGAAAGAACATCACATGCTTGACCGTTGGAGCGAGTGCTAGCGTCGAACACATAAATATACCTCAATTTAAATGATCGGACTCTCAATCTCAGGTTTCTTACTTGCTTCCAATCAAATATATATGTTTTATGCATTACAAAAACCGTGCCTTATGGTAGATTCAAGATTTTGTAAAAGAGAGAGCGAAGAGGACAAACCGGATTTCCAACAGGATCGCATTTTCCAACGAAGACAAGTGCGTCAAACTCAGTCAGTGATTTATAGCCCGAATATGACGTACGTTTACAGCCAGAGCTCTCTGATGGTCTTGTCTCTATTAGGAATCCTGTCTGGAATTATGTCTATGCTATCGGTCATACAGATTTTCCAGCTACAAACACAACAGATTGCTGTGAAGGAATCTCCCCCTAACATCTCCATCGTGCCCATAAACGTTTGGGCTGTGATGATCCCGGTGTCTACAGTGCTCTCAGGCCTGTCTCTAACGCTCAATTTAAGCTCTGTCGTGGTCTGCCTTCTGCAAAGTTATTTTACAACCGAGATATGCAGAGGAGAAGACACAGAAAGGTACAAATCAGCAACCATTGCATACTTATCTACTATGTTATTTGTTTTAGGCATCAGTAGTTGATTGGGTTTGAATAATTTGACAAAATGATATAAGTTTGACATTTACAGAAATGCTGCAAAGAGCCCCATCTCTAAACTCGGTACGAATCCCAAACAAACAACTGCATTCTCTCATACCCAGCACATGGCCCCTGCATGGCCCCTTGGGCTTGGCTCTTTCCCAAGTCAGATTAGAGATGTGCCTGTACACATTGACTTCATGTGTGTGTGCATGAAGTCAATTCATTCAACTTATTTGCACTTCCATACATGTAATGACAACATGTTCTGTGAAACAACCTATTTTAAAGGAGCAAGTACACACGTCTGAAAAACATCTTAATATGAACGGTACCATCATTTAATGCAAATTCTAGCTTCTAGCCAAATCAATTGAACACACTTCACAAACAGTATAACCATGTCACTGACTGCATTTTCTTCATGTTCGCCCACAGAGCAGATTGGTTCTTATTGGATACTAGAGGTGTGCGACATATGGCTATTGGATTATTTTGCCTTGGGGTTTCAGTATACTTGGCAGGTAAGACAAACCAAAACTAAAAGAATTGCAAAGGTGTTATTTAACCGTTTCTATGAACTGATGAGAACATAGTGAAGACCAAAGGGTTTCAAGTGGCATGCAACTGGTTATAACAGATCACATACCACCCCATTGTTATTCCTAAGAAATTCTTTAAAGCATTTTTCCTCAACATACAGCATTTTAAGAAGATTAATTTCAGATTTTACACCTGTTCAGACCAACGACTACAAACAATCACTAATCAAATAGAGGTATGTGTTACTCTAAAAAGGACAACCTCATTCAGATTTCTATGGATATATCCCACTTCATTTTGCAGGGGAGGCAAGAGTCACTGCCTCTAGCGGTGCGCCCAAAGATTGATACACATAGCCCCCGAACAATGGTGTCTTTGTTCTGGAATGCATTACTAAATTGTCTTAATGTAGAACCTGGCAAGGCAAAGCTCTTGGCTTTCCATTCCAGGGGGAGCCTTTTGAGGGTGGGAGGGCAGCACACCATTTTGACGGTGGATGGCGATCTGACCCGCCAGTTTCACGAAAAACGTAGTCACAGCCTCACTGCAATGCCACGTCTTCATCCTCATATCCCAGAGTTGTGCTTCTCTCCTCCCTCCTTTAGCGCTCCTGGGTCCGTGGTTCTTCTCCTGCTGACAGACCAAACATTAGTCAAATCAAGCCAAATACACGGTGTCGATGCACTACAGTATTTATTCACACCGACGGTCATCTTTCAGTGAATGCCTGACGTTTTAACTCTCTCATTCTCCGTGTCCCCGTGTCCGGCAGCTATGTCGATCTACATGCTGCTGGTGTTTGAGGTAGAGACGGGCATCGCCAGTGCTTGTGTCCTGGCCTCGGGCATCCTGATTCTGTTGGTGATCGTTATCCACTCGCTGGTCAGATCTGCCCACGCCGCCCAACACTACCGCAGTGGCCCTCACGCGGCCACCCTGTACCAGAACCACGGAGGGGACCGCGTGCAACCGGCCCCCCACGCCGAACCCCGAGATGTGGACAAACCAAGAAGGCATCGCAACAACTCCCAAATTCACCGGCAAATGTACTACCCTCCCTGCACCGACCCACAGCAGCATCACCAGCCCACCACGTCCCACTGCCCGCAGAGCCACGGGGGTGCCCAGGAAGGCTACAGCCGTGCTGGCGACGGAGGGGGCTCCAGGATGCACAGGACCCTTTTGACAGAGTCGGGACTGCTGCAGTGTCCGTCTAAGCCATGGAATGGTATTAACAATGAGATGAGGAGTGTAATGGCCCGCAAATCAGGCACTTCCTGTAAAGACTCCACTCTGGTGTAGCATACATTGTCCAAGACTAGTGCATTCTAGCCCAACCATCTATAATCTGAAGTATACAGTATAGACAGAATGTTTCGGCAGCTATCCAGGTGGCGTGTCAGTTTAATAAGCCTTTTGTAAATCTCCTTCCGTTTACCTTTGTAGTCATACACACCACCCATGTTCAGATTCATCACTATCAAACACTCCATAGTATTCTAACCTAATAGTATTCCAATTGAAAGTTTTAGTGACTGTATTGCTAAAATGTTTGTGACAGTATAGGGGTTATTGCTAAATTAAGCTGCATCTTCCTTTTCACAAAGTATTATGTGAAGAACAAGAATGATCAAAGAACCACTCACTGTAAATAGCACTGTGTAGGGACATTTGGTGGTGTTTAGTCTAAATACTGTAAAGAAATAGTCAACTTGTAATTGCACATTAAGGTTAATTCTAGTGATGCCTGATGAAATACTAACCTTGGACAGGGTCCTCCAGAGATCAGGGCGAAGTTGATGAGGAATGGGGGGGTGAAGTGGAAAAGGGAACGGGAGAAGGGGTCGATTCGCTTGAGCTGCATGCATTTGTGGGGGGAATAAGAAAACAAAATGGAGGAAAGCAGAAAAATTGTGGCAAATAATAATAATAATAACGCAAAGAAAAATGTGATTTAAGGAATTATGATGATTGTAAAATAGAAAGAAAAAAAAGTATGTTGGCCTACACATCTACTTATGAAAACATTGTTTTGGCTTTCCCTGAAAAGATTTCTTCCTGCCTCGTCAATTCCACCCGGGGGCAGGGACGTTTGTTTCTTTCGTATTCGACATTGATGAATGGCGGGTTGTGGGCAATGGGATGAATGAACGATGCATGGTATCAGTACTGTGTTGCAGAGGGGAGCGATGTTAGTCATTCACCGCCTCCTACCTGCGGCCCTGGGAGGAACTGATCTGTTCCTTCATGCTGATTGCTTGACGAAGGAGCCCATCAATGCGCTTGAAGTAAAGACTGCTGTTTGTCATACTTTTTACTGCACTGGAAATTCAAGGATGTCACACAATTAAAACCATTGATATTCAAAATTTGCAAAATGAACCAACCAGTGATCCTGCCTAGGAGTTTGGTTACCTGCATGCATATTCCACAGTGTAGATTGCTCCCTGGCTCTGCTCCTCCCAGCTCTGCATATCTGTCTGGGAGAGATGATCTGAGATGGGTAACACAAATACTGCCTTTGTATATTTACATTTTGGTCATTTATCAGATGCCGGGATCAAGAACGAAGTACTGTATGGGTTTTGAACCTACTACCCTGGTGTTGCAACCACCATCCCCAATCAACTTGGCTACACAGACCGTGTGTATAAATTGCAACCCTGTTTCCAAAAAGGTTGGAAAGCTGCATACAATGCAAATAAAAACAGAATTCAATGATGTGCAAATACTATTTGATTGAAAATATTAAAGACAACATATCAAATGTCGACAAAGAAATTGTATTGTTTTTGGAAAAACACATGCCTATTTTAAATTTGATGGCAACAACGTGTAGTTGTTGCCGGTATCTTAGAACAGAACTTACTTTGTGTTGCACTAGCTCCGGCAGGGACCTTCTTACGTGCTCTTGAAGCCGATAGAGAGCCACAGATGGCTCGTTAGCCAATAAGTACATGCTCTCTGTGAATTTGTCAGTCACTGCGAAGACAAAAATATAAGAGTACTGACTACAGAATTATGGTTAGAAAGAAAGCTAGTTCGTTTACTAGTACTGTTTAGTACTGTATAACAATATTAATTAGCTTCTAGCAAAAGCTTCTAACAAAAGATAGCTATTTTACTATTTTGTGAGATGTAACGCCAGGTAACTAATTTGTTTAGCAAGCATACTGGCGCTAGTTTGAGTCAGGGATGGCTTAATACCTCGTTTAACTTTCAGCTGCATCTCCTGGTCCTCCATCTTCTATATTTGCAAAGGTTAGAAGTTGCTTACAACGGTGACAGCGGCTACTTCCGTGATATTGTAATGCAGCGCACAAATAGTGTTCGGGTTGCAAAACTAAACCGAAAAAATCGTTCCTAGGCGTCATTAATAACTCGCACTTGGTCGTAGAATAATAATTTATGAAAAACGTATGACTTATACTGTACATTTCACATCCGAAAATATTATAAACTTTTCATAAGCAATGCAATGGATGGACAGTTCGAGCTGCATACTTCAATTGCATCATGGGATTTTTGTTAAAAAATCCACTTTCAGTTTTGATATCAGGAAATGAGTGCGAGGAATAAAAAATTCCTAATTCGATTTTATATGATACATTAATAGCATAATTGTGACAACTGAAAACATATACACACTATTGTTTGCAACATAAAGGTAAATCTCGTTTACTTTTCATTTCTCGACTGTTCCATTTACCGTTTGCATTAGCATAATTTAGATTTAATCCGTGAGATATTTGTTTAAATATAAAATATCTGATGTCATTACTAAACATATTCTATCATTGTTAAGTGACAATGGACGGCACCATTCTCCACACGGTCTTAGATGGACTCTCTGTGGAATCCACGTGTTTTGAAGACCAGTCCAGAGGAGAGAAGTTAAATGGTATTGTCAGTCACACCATAAACTTAATGCAGGTTTCACTGGCTGAACACCGTATAGTCCATACATCTCGTAATACAGTATCCATATTGTCCAGTGTTCATTTGCCTACAATGAATGGCACACTATTTTATTTTCACATAGTCAGAAAGTATACTGGCCTATTTTGGTATGCCAATAGTGAATATTATATTACTTATGATAGAATCTCTTTACAACTCATTGCACCCAGGTGTGTTAATGGTGACTACAGAGAACGTGGAGGTGGATGAGGAAGAGAGTTTGTTGAAATACTCCACCACCCTCACTAATAGACAGCGTGGAAACGAGGTCACTGTCAGACCAGCTACTTTAGACAGTAAGTATGGCTGTCTAAACTCATAATCATAAACAAAATGTACTCTTCATTAATGGCAAAATAATATTTGTTCTGACATTGTATTTTTAAATGCTAAAACTACATACATTATTGTAAGATGTCATTGGTTTCAGGAAAGTATTTGTACAAAAAAACTGAAATATGTTGCTTGCATTTTTATTCAACCCCTTTGCTTTGGACCTCCCACGTTTACACAAATGAAATAAATTGCCCTCACAATTAAACAATTAGCTTACTATTGGCCTGCATATGCAAACCATTCAAGTTAATGTAATATTTACTGTAAACAAAATGTTAAAGGATCATTGGTTACAGGCTTTGTGGTCAGATGATTCCAAGATACAGCTTTTAAGCCAAACCAATGTGATTTTTACGTAACAAAAATACTGTCCATATATCAAACTACATCCTTTTGGAAAATTATGTTGGTGGCAGCATCATGCTGTGAGAATGTCTCTTATTGTCAGGGACTGAGAATCATGTTAAAATTGAAAGAAGAATTATTTAAGAAAAATCAAGGAAAAGACTGCTGCCGAACCTTCATCAGCCTAAAAAAAGGTTGGGAGGAAATTCACCTTTTCCATGATCCCACAAACCACATTGCAGTGGCTCAAGAATGAAAATGTTATATAAATGTATTCCTGTGGCTGAACAGTCAAAGTCCAGATCTCAATGTCATTGAGAATCTGTGTCACAATAAAAGAATTGCAGTCCACAAGTGTCATCCAACCCACCTGAACAACCTTGAAGAAATCTGCCAATAAGAATGCACCGAAAACACTCCAAACTGTGAGCAAAGCTGTTACACACTTGCCACAAAAGACTGAATGTTGTTAGTGAAATTAAAGGTGAGGGTTGAATACCTATACAAGCAACAGAAGTCATTGATCTTTGTCTTATAAATATTTTACCTCATGAAATTATTTCACCTTTTAAATGTGTTATGTGGAGTGTCAGTGTTTTAAAATATAAAAAATAACAAAATGAAGTGAATGGCCCCTTTGTAATTTATTAATATGAGAGAATTGGTCAGGGGTCTGAATACCTCAGCAATGAACTGTATAATGCATGTATATTTTTTTATAATGACCTTAGAGAGATTAGGAGACGTGCAGAATATGCATAGCAGTTTTTATATGGCCAATTGAATGAACATAACACTGACCCTTTGGTGTCTCATCAGTTCTGTCTATCCACCAGCTAGCGGCACAAGGGGAGGTCTCCCAAGTGGCAACACATTTGAGCAAAGGTGAACTTTTTCAATTTCCACAGACCAATGAAGTGAAGTGACTTACATACCATGTTCTTTCTACTCTTATAATTCTGGCTATCCTGGCAGACAGTGTACTGATAAACCGTCAGGATGAACGGGGCTTCACACCCCTAATGTGGGCGGCAGTGTTTGGAGAGAAAGCCATGGTGGATTACCTTCTAGAAAAGGTCAGTGTCGTGTTCAGCGAAACCACGCTCAGTGGTACCGAGTGGCAATTCCATCGTAACATGTGCGTCTGCTTATGTGGTTCAACTAGGGTGCAGATCCTTGTATTATAGCATGGGAAAGGGAGAGTGCCTTGACCCTGGCCAGCTCTGGAGGCTATGCAGACATAGTGAAAGGCCTTCTGGACTATGGAGTAGATATTAATGCTTATGACTGGGTAAGGCTGTAAGTTATCAAATGAAATGCTGTAAATAACTTTTTTGTGTAGTCTTGATATAACACACAGCAGTCGTCAGTATGGTTTTCTTTTGGGCATTTTTACTTCTCTGATTTATTTCCTAAATATCGTAGAATGGTGGAACTCCCCTCCTTTATGCCGTTAGAGGAAACCATGTAAAGTGTGCAGAGGCCCTATTAGGTACATTAGTTTGTCATTAACACAATTAATTAATCATTTGAAACTGTGGGTAATTCCTAATGAATTCATTGTACTCAAATCAAAGTGGCATTTATATGATGGTCCCTCAGATAAAGGGGCAGACATGACTATTGAGGCAGACTCTGGGTACAGTCCCATGGCCCTTGCAGTTGCACTTGGACACAAAAAAGGTAAGTAAATATTGTAACAAGAAAAGCCCTGAGAAGTAACATAAGTAATGGACCGTATGGTAAATTTGATTTGTCTCAGTTCAAAAGGTGTTAGAGAACCATATTCTGAAACTCCTGAAGAAAAAGGCATGACACAAGCTATAAAGACAGTTTGAGCAGACATTGTCACGTGCTTATTGAGGACCATCACCTGTGGGGAGATAAATGACCAAAAGACTTAAGCCACAACCGAAGGCTGGAGGTACAGACACTTTTAATGGCAACTCCAACCTTAAGGACAACCTTACATTTATTCAAAGTGCTCTGTAGACTAAGAAAACTGTTCTATTTAAAAAGAAAATGTACAATAACAATCCTACTAGTTGTTGGAGGTATAACACCAATTGATTGTAAAAATAAATTAATAAATAATAATAAAAAAGCAGAGAAAATATACAATGTTTATTGGGAATGGCAATGAAAAATCAAATATGTAAATAATGAAAATATGCAAGTGGTGTGTGAGCTACCAGCATGTAAACCTGCAATAAAAATCCACTACAAAGTTTTTACCGAAGTCCTCCTTTGGCTGTGACACAAACAGGTGACCAACTGAAATTACCTCACCATAAACGGTCAGAAAGGGTTCCACCTCAAAACAGTTTCTGTAGGGTAGAAGAGATGTTCTTCAATGACACTGCACCCTCTTTCTCAATAGGTCTCTCTCTCTCTCGCCCATGCAAACACGTCACAAAGCGCTTTCTCCCAAGATGTCCAAAGAGTAAACTATTATTCTCCCAAAAAAGTCAGCACTGTTCTCAAACACTATTTTTAGGCAGGTCAGTGTGGGGGCCCCCTGAATGGGAAAGCTGTGGGTGTGGAGTTAAGAAACCAAATAGGAGTGATGAAAAACTGCACACACAAATATTATTTCAAAGCTTATAAAAAGTCTACACCCACTTTTCTTCTAAAAACGTTTTGTTGTGTAAGTGCCTCATAGTTTATGGATTTTAATTTAAAATCCATACACTTCTCTTTCTACACCTATACTTCACTTTAAGGCAAACGTCTATTGCTATTTGTGAAATCAAATTGTATATTAAAAATACATGGTCAAAGTCATTTTTATAAAAAATACAAGGAGCTGTAGACTGTCCAAAGGCACTAGCGATTATACATAGCAACAAAAATCAACATATCTGCATTATGATGTCCATTGCCTTGTGGAACTGTTCTATACTATTCCAACTAATTTAAGCAACTTTTACAGCTAAGACTGAAGTCCGATCCAAGGGGTGTATGCATGCTTGTATAGTCTAACATTTTAAATACACTGAAGGATATTTGTAGTGAGCTGTTATCTTCTGGGTAAAGATCTGGGATTTTAACCTTGTCTTCTTCTTTTAGGCATCCTGAAGGGGGCACAGGTGTATTGTTTACATTGACCCAATCTTTTTCAACATAACATGTTATAGTATGACAATGATGTAGTTTATTTCTTCCCAAACCCTCTGACACATCCTTGGAAGGTGGGATCACAGTCAGCAATTAGGCTAGCCATTATTAATTGTAACAAATAGGGTGTGTGTATTACCTTCCAATCTGCATGTTTGGCCTGAAAATCCACCTTGGAACTGCACCTTTAATTGGGACACTCTGACAGGCTGTGGGAATTCCAGGGTAACCCACTGAGAATCACCCTGTAAAGAAAAAACAAAGGGTCAATGTCATGGGGTAACCTGACCTTTGACACAGATGTTCAGTTTAACTTTGTAAGGTGCACATCTTGCAAAGATTTTAAACCTGTTCTGTCCCATTAATGTTTTTCTCCACAAACGACACCCTAACGACAGGCATGGATGCAGGCACGTCATGGCAACAGAAAGATTGGTTGTTCTAGCTGGCCCCTTCCAACATTTAACTTCATATGACACCCATGTTTGCATGTTAGCACCTACTTATGGCACATTGTGAAATGCCAAAATGTCACAAATGTGCCAACTCAGGTTACTTCAAAAGAATGGATTCTCTTTCTGTCTGATCTATGAACGGAACACCACACCAGAAACCTGCAATGATAGGTATGAATGCTTTTTGGATGCTTGAAAGATTTACTCGCTTCAAACTAAAAACTATTAAAACATGGTAGGTTTGTCCAAAATAAAAACATGAGATGCAGTAACATTAGCATTCATCCTAGGAGGACCAGACCTGTTAAAACAACAACATTAGTGCATTAGCCTTACATCGATATCACACTGAATAACCTTAACCTGCTAGCTGGAGTCCTTCCCCTCACTCATACTCAACCCGGAATTAACAACATTACCACTAACCTACTACTGAGTTAATACCATTACCCTGTTACGAGTTAATACTATTTACCTACTATGAGTTAATACCATTGACCTACTATGAGTTAATACCATTCCATTACAACTAACCTACTACTGAGTTAATACCATTACCACTAACCTACTACATGACGTAGCAGTTCTGGTTAACACCACTGTTCCAAAACCTGTGCAATACAATATTTAAAAAGGCACATGTTCGCTTGCCTTCTATAATGAATTCCCATCATGTGTAACGGACGAGGGGTCTAATTAGGACGGGCCATCATCTTCATGCATGTTCCATTCTAGTGCCAGTATGTGCAGGC
This sequence comes from Novumbra hubbsi, assembly GCA_016801125.1. Taxonomy (NCBI): domain Eukaryota; kingdom Metazoa; phylum Chordata; class Actinopteri; order Esociformes; family Umbridae; genus Novumbra; species Novumbra hubbsi. The sequence continues at coordinate 80,387 of JACXGK010000413.1, forward strand.
CAGTGCCACCAAGACCATTTTGTCTTGAAGTAGTCCAGTAGCTTCTACTTCTGCTTTTATTCGTTGGCAAACGCTGAACGGGTGCACACCCCCAGAGGTGCTGTTAGAACAGGTAAAATGCCAAGCTTAGAAATATATGACACTTACAGGCATGTTTAATAACTTGTATAGTTATTTTAAGTTCCACTCAGGTGACTACTTGAATTTCTGCTAGAGGCCCTCGATAGGAATGTAAAGGAGATACAATTCCTACAAGAAAGAACACCAAAAGTGCCACTGGCAGCCGCTGACAAAAACAAAAAAAGTGAATCTGACAATTCGAACCAATGGCATAGTCCATTCCTTCCTTAATTACGTCTAGTTTGGGCCTAAATACTACAACGGTCAACTACAATGTAGCATACAGTCCGCCATAAGGGTCAACAGCTGATACTTGGCTTTCATCGAGGCCCTACAGTGACGGGAGGGCAAAGAAGCATGCAGACAAGCTCATTGCTGACCCCTCCCGTGAACCTCACCCACAGTTCAAAATTCTTGGGCAGACAGGTATGTATTCTGTCCTGATATGTTTGCGTACCACTAACTGTAATATTACACCATGTAAAATGCTGGGTATCTGTAAAATGTACAGCACCTACGCTGACTACCCTTAGAGCCTTCATTGTTCTATTACCTGGTCAGAGTTCCAACAGGTTTCTTCATTTGAATCAAACATGTACTTCTTTCCGAATTGCTTAACATCTCTGTTTAGAACAGAGCTTACTCTGCAAGAAATAAAACACACACATTACATTACAAAATGATGAATGCTATGGACAGATTTTTGCATTGAGCATGATATACGTCATTTTTATATTTTTTTCAACAACAAGTATATATTTCACTGTTAATGAATTTCCACGACAAACGTATATTCGTCTAACTCGAATCTAAATGTATTAAAATGTCAACGTCAACCACGTTTTCTTACCTGCAGTGTGTTTCGCTGCAAATCAGTGAGGAAGTCATGTCTGATTTCCCAACTGAGGGCATTTTGCCGTATTACAGTAAGGACACACCACTCTGATGCACGACAGTTTTGGCAAATCACTTTTACCACAGTTACGTTTCACCACTAGATGGCAATCGCGTTTGTGGAATGTTTTCATATTCCATCCATTCATTGCTGTTGAGCTTGGTTTCATGCAGTCGAATGGATGAGGTCAGCGCTAAAAGACAAAGAATTTTGCCGTTCGGTAATATAACGTTTCTAAAGCTCTGTAATTCACACAGGATCAGATGAAATGCACTGCATTTTAACCAGTGCCTAAACTCAAAAACAGCCGTGTTTAGTGTGCTCTATGAATTTTACATACAGTATGTTTACACATTTGTACAGAAATATATAATATATAATGTGTGTGATTGACATTATGCGAGTGGTTTGGCTCAAGACAAGAAGACCTGAGGATATTGTGATTTAAAACAGATTAGGAATGATGGATATATTCCATGACATGAAATAATATACTTTGTATTGAACCAAGTAACAAGCAGTTTTTGTGTAGAGAGACATTATTAAAAATAAAGATGTGAAGAGATACAGACACACAGAGACCTCCTGAATAGTGTGGGTCCGTTCAAGCAAGAGCCTCTTGGCTCAGTTTATGATCTGTGGGCACTCACAATGGGAATTAATCCTAGCTGATTGCAGAGGGACAGAGGACCCTGTTGCCGGGCAGCAGAAAACTGATTTAGGTCAGGTAAATGACAATCTAACTCACTAGATGACAGGTTGAATAAAACTCACCTTCTGGTAGATAAAAGCAGGACATCAGAGGAATCCTGAATGCTTATTAGGAAAGTTGGGCTATTGTCCTAGACTGAAAAAATCAAGCTCAATTGAAATCTCCATTGAGCATGATTTTTTTTGTCCAGTTATAGAGCTTCATCTGTGTTTGTAAAACCCTCAATGTTTCTCATCATTTACCTCAATAATTTTAGTTAGGCAGTTGACGGCTTTAAAGTAATTATATACACTCAAACCCAGTTAATTAGATGTTTAGAGGCCCCGGTACAGGTCTTTGTGGGATTGGGAAAGAAGATGTGATGTGATGGATGCAGCCTAAATCATTTGGTTTAGGTAGCATTTGGAGTGCTCCGAGGCTTCCACTATTTTAATAAGGCAGAAAATGGGCAGAATTGTAAGACCCATCTGCTTGTGCTGGAGCAATTAGCTGTGTGTCTGAGGTTGCTGTCTTTTCTGGCAGAGCCACTTGCTCTACTCAACGCCTGAATTTTCTGCTCCAATTTGAGTGAGATTCTTAATTAAACCATTATGACGCAAAGCATTTGCTCAATATGCTCTGCTGCCTTCATTACAAAGCACAATCACTTGTAATTTATTCGCTTACAACTGCGAACATTAGATTTCAGGCATTGTCTGTCATATTGTGTGGACATGAGCGTCTTTTCAGTGGAATACTAGCCTTCTGTCACTGGCCAAGGATAAAGGTGGACGCGTTGCTCTAAATTACAAAAGGAGGCTGGTAAAGTGCCGAAAAACATCTAGGTGTTCTGTAATTGCCTTTTGTTGTTTACAAAGTGGGTTTTCAGGACTACAGAACACAAGGGTACAAGTCAAGCTTAATCAGGAATGATACATGAACCTGAGAGTGAGGACCTTGGACCTGTGTGCTGGCCTGCTCAGAGTCATATTCACGTCTTATTATTGTACAGAAAGTACAAGGACACATCAGACAGAATATTAGCTTGTCATTTACCTGAACTAGGTACATTGGATCTTGTACTTCAGCTCACCTATGATATAAAGCAAAATGCAAATTTTATCCCATTATGGTTACTAGAGGGCTATTGGAGTGTGGAATTTTGAGTTTCTGCCTTTTATGCAAAGCATTGAATAAGATTACTGTTGTACAGCCTGAGTAGGAATTCTGTTTTGTAAATACAGAGTACATTCAGGATCACAGTAAGGCCTTCTTGGTATGGAATGTATCCGTAAGAAAAGCAAGTGAATGTTAAGGAGGTGTGTTTACATGGGAACCGCATACTACCCTGCGATCTACCAGAACAGCCAATGTAGCCCAGGAGTGTTAGTCCGAGTTCTCTATGGTCCTGGGCTAACCCTATGGTCCTGGGCTATACCTATGGTCCTGGGCTAACCCTATGGTCCTGGGCTATACCTATGGTCCTGGGCTAACCCTATGGTCCTGGGCTATACCTATGGTCCTGGGCTAACCCTATGGTCCTGTGCTAACCCTATGGTCCTGGGCTTACCCTATGGTCCTGGGCTATACCTATGGTCCTGTGCTAACCCTATGGTCCTGGGCTATACCTATGGTCCTGGGCTAACCCTATGGTCCTGGGCTATACCTATGGTCCTGGGCTAACCCTATGGTCCTGTGCTAACCCTATGGTCCTGGGCTTACCCTATGGTCCTGGGCTATACCTATGGTCCTGTGCTAACCCTATGGTCCTGTGCTAACCCTATGGTCCTGGGCTAAACCTATGGTCCTGGGCTAACCCTAGGGTCCTGGGCTAAACCTATGGTGCGTTTTTCGATCTGTGTAATGTAATTAGTTTAGCCACAGACATCTTTCGGACAGGGTCTGGCATCAGCATGACTCATTTTGATATGAACGTTTCTGATCCTATGGTTTGAAAAAGCTTTGTCCTGTGTTAAATGTACTTTTAATCCTTTGGCTATCGTTGAACAAAACCAGTGCAGTTGCAGGATTTAGCTTCACACTTGAGCAGCTCAGAATACCCACTTGTTCATGCGGATGGAAGCCCACAGGACATGCCTTTAGCCTCAGCTGACGTTCGTGGGAGGAATAAGGCCAGTCTTAATGACTGAAGCTCCAAAGAAGCTGTCATCGGGGGATCTAGCTTAGCTACATGTGCAGCATAGCAGGGTTCGGTCACAGAAGTGGTCCTGAGAATGGGGTCTTTATCTCATGCTAGGAGAATTGCTTCTATTAACTGTTAGATCACTTAGTCTCAAAGTATCTCTTATGATACTTATGATATTAGTGAAACTTAACATGATGATCACTGCTTGTTTTCCTGCCGTGTTTAGCTCTGCATTCGTTTCTTTGAAGTCAAATGAAGGATGTCCTCTAGCTGAACCTATGTCTCATTTCGCTAATCTAGAGTGCTCCTTTTTTGCTTTAAAGTAATTTAGCAGACCCTCTAATCAGAGCAGCTTACATTTTTGAGGGCATACGTTTTCATACATTTTTAACACATTTACGTTTTGGGGGAATCGAACCCACAGCCCTGGCATTGGAAGGGCCTTGCTCTGCTAGCTAACACAGGGCCCTCTTTTATTCAGCAACAAGGACAACATCTACATTTGTAGATCCACATTCCTATTCACTTGACCAGCATAAATACCCACACCTAAACCCTTTCAGTTTCAATGACCACTCCCGATGTAAGACTTTGACAGGACTTTCACATGACTGGAAATGATACAGAGCTTGTTTTCCTGTCTGAGGAGTAAGGGGAGCAACTAACTGATGCGGACGGCAGTTGCTGAGCCCCTCCAGAGATCCTTCTCACACCCAGACGGCGGATCTGATTGGCCGGGATTTCGATGCGAATGGGAAGACATCCACCGCTCCGCTTATTTCTTTGTCTTGTTTGTTCTTCTCTTGCCTCAGAGCTCACAGCTTCCCTAGTCCTTGTGTATTCAAAGCATTTGCTTAACATGTCATTGAGAGATATAACCCTGCTGGAGAAGTGGGTGGGTTGTGAACACACTCACACACTGAAGCCTGCTAGGTGCATGATAAACAGCTGAAGCATGACATGTGGGTGAATCTGCATAATTCAGGGGAGACGAGTTAGGTCAGTTAAAAAATACATCTATTATTTTATTTGTTTTTATCTCAGGAGGGGCTCTGCAACTGCCGATGATGTAATCCTGTCCAAATTGGGAGAGTGGGTGTACATTTAAAGGGCTAGAAGGGCGGTCATGGTGGAGGGCATGTTAGGGTTATTTTGCTGGGCTAACGTATGGAAGAAGAAATGTTGACTGGAATTGTTCTACAGTGGTACGCTGTATGTGTGTGTCATTGTTAGTGTAACAGTAATAAAACCACAAACCCCTATGAGTGACCTTATGTCCTTCATGTAGTATTGGTATTTGAAAGGCTATTCATGCCATCGGCATATTTCAGTGAACTATATTCTGTAGTCTGGGGTCAGACATCTCTAATAATAACCTGAAGCACATTAATGGATAGAAAGGGACCCCAGTCGGCCATACGGGTAAAACATTACTGGCACATTAGTGGTTCCAAATGTCTGTTATTGTCTGAAATCTGAATACGGGACAAAGAGAGGGGACAGCATGGCTTTGTTTATTGTCTGCTCTGTTCTACTTTGCCATCAGCAATAACACATTTCCTTGTGCCTGTAGTGTAGGTTTGCATTCAGGGCCTATCTTACACGAGGGGTCAGGGATGCAGTCTGGAGATGACATCCAGCTGCATTTAGACACCTTAACAGGGTCACTAAGTTCAACCCTGACAAACTGTGTTTACCGCAATTATCACCAAATAGCTTCTTCCCAGTAGATTCGCTCTCATTAGCGGTGGTTCATGCACATAGTCTGACCGTTAGGAGCATCAGATATTATACACACCACCTCCTTCACCTCTCTGTTTCTCCCTCTCGGTCTTTCTCGCGCTCGCTTTCTCCTCCACTCTCCCGACAGTACGCCGTGTGGACGGAGATGAGGGGCTGGGAGTTACGGGGTGGGGGTGAGAAGGGGGAGGGGGGGGGTGGGAAGGTAGAAGGCTGGTCCATGGCTGACAGGTCACATGCCTTACTTTGCTGGGGAGCAGTGCATTATGGGGGGGGGGGGGTTAAGCTGATGTTATGGGCATATTTCTTTGCAGCTTTGAAATTTGTACACAGTGTGGAGAGGAGAAGTGTTAATACCCAGTCCGTGGTGGGAGGGAGGGGTGTGACGGAACCTGACATGGAGGTTCTCAGACTGCCACCCCCCGCCTCCAAGCCATTGTTTGGGTCGATTCTTTAGGTCCACCAGCTTTATGCAGTCAATTAATCTGGTCAAATCCAATTGAGATCCATCTCAATAGATTCCAATTCTGGGACATAAGTGCTGCTCCCTCCCCATTTCCATTTCAATGCAAT
>JACXGK010000413.1:99032-114357 GCA_016801125.1 Novumbra hubbsi
GAGGGAGAGAGGGAGAGAGGGAGAGAGGGAGAGAGGGAGAGAGGGAGAGAGGGAGAGAGGGAGAGAGGGAGAGAGGGAGAGCGGGAGAGCGGGAGAGAGGGAGAGAGGGAGAGAGGGAGAGAGGGTGAAAGCTGTTCTGAGTGCAAGAAGCAGCCCTATTTCTGCCCCCCGGGTTGCACAAATTGTTCACACTCTTCTATGTAACGCGGAGCCCCCAGGACCCACCCTCCCCATTCTGTTTGTCTGTCCTCAGACTTAATTATACAGAGGAGCAGGCTGAGTGTGGAGGCACCACGCCTCTTGGAGGGCAGATCACTTCTGTGCCTCCACTGCTGTTTGCTGTCCTGCAGCCAAGCTGGGAGAAGGGCCCCCACCTCCTCATTGACCGCTGGACTCTGCTGCTCCCTTTGGCCGTCTGAGAGGAGCTGTGGGGAGCCTCTCGAGGGGCAGTAGAGTGGATGGGCGCGGCGCGAGGGATTAGTGAGCAGACGAGAAGTGAGAGAGGAAAGGAGGGATGTAGACAGAGAGCTAGGAGAGAGAACCGAGGGACAGTGAACGAGGGAGAGGAAGACTAGGTGTCCCGTTCGCCACAAAAAAAGGGATACAGTTGTTATTCTGTCACGCCAGATACCCTCCACTACCGAATGTTAGAGAGGAAGGATTAAGATTGCGACATCATCGCAGCTCAGATGCTTCTGGTGTAAAAGGCTCTTTAATGTCCCTCCTGAAATCCTGCTTCGCTGTAGGGCTGCGTCTTCCTTTCCTGCACCGCACTGAGCGATGCCTCATCGTGTCTTGTGTTGATTTCCTTAACTAGGCCATTTATCAGACCGTATTTGTCATCCATTTCTCCCTCCCGCTCCTCAAGTGGATGACGTTTGTGGACAAGCTTTCTCCCCCGGAGAGGAACGACAGTGACAGACATCGTTCATCTGTCTGAGGGCTGAGCTCCTGGCATTTGTAAAAGTCACAGGGCCGAGGGCCATTAACGACTAGGAAGGAGGAAAACAGAGAAATGTAAGGTGTGTCCTACAGTTTCATAATAGTTAGTGGGAAGAACAGAGACAATAGAAGGAGCATAAACTGATTTAGTCCATGTATTTTCAATATAGATTGTCAATATACTGCGTCATGAAACATAAATGAAAATGATATATTGTGTACTGTTTTGAGTGTAATTTCTTTTGGGGCCTGGTAGCCAAATTTAAACAAAAACAAACTATATTCCAAAACGTCAACACTGGTAACCTTTAAACAATGTTTGATTTTTTTAACATCAGTACCTCTTACTGGGTAATATACAGCTACACTTTTACAAGATTTGTCACTGCTATTAACATCAATGTCTCAGTCAAACGCGGTTCCAGTATCTGTGTTTAAAATGCGTGGCATTCTCAGGGGGAGTCCAACATTTTGATAATATATCGAGTGTGAGCGGACCCAGATCCTCATATTACTATAGGTCAGTTATGTATACTAGGTGTTATGCATAATGAATAATGTATGCTACGCGCCAAATGCAATAGTCAGCCATTCCAGTCCCATGCATGCATTTCTCCATATGCTAATTAATGGTGATTTAATGCTTCATTATGTTGATTGATATGACTAATGTACTGACTAAGCAAAGACAGGGAGGGTTTATCTTTGGAGAAGGTTGCTGGAAACTCAATGAGGTCCAACCCATGTGCCACTAAAACCGGGGATGGTATCCTGGCCATAATGACTAAGCCTGGGAGTCAAAGGGGGGGGCTCAACACCACCTGGGTTAGGAAAGAAGTGGTTGGACATGTTTGCTTAACCATACGTTACTCCAGGGAATCCTTGGGTTTGACCCGTACCTGTTAGCTCAATTGTGGTCAATAGCAAGAAAGGTGCTGTCCTAGAAACCCTAACCCATATTGGTTCTGGCATACTAACTTGTTTAACAAGCAAACATTCAAGTCACCCAAGCCTGCTGGGAGTTGTGGTACAGCAAGGCCATGATCATGAACTGGAGACCTAAGAATTGGTGAATCCAGAAACAGGCTCAAGTGGATGAAGAAAAATAAATACAATTTTACTGTGAACAGGTAAACTAGTAAGAGTTTTATGGGGCTGTTTTTTTGTGTCTGTGTTCTGGACTTTATTTCACTGTGTTGTTTCTCATTGCTATCTCAGACAGACAGTAGAGAGGAGTCTTCTTTGTGGCGTGTCAGCTGGATATGAAACTATCCAGCTGATTCTGTAAAATGTAAATATACCAGTATGTTTCATGGAGATGATGGCTGACTAACTAGCAAAGTGCATTGAGCGGTAGCCAGCATAAGTTAATACCATTAGCTACACAAGTACTGTATAGGTAACATTTGCTTGTATTACCAATACATCTATGTACACTGTAAATGAATCAGTATTACAGACAATATTATATTGCTTTCTCTACCAATTCCTTTGCTCTTCCCCTTTATGTTTCATCACCTCTCTGTCCTCTCTAACGCTTTTTACCTCTTCTCCTCTTTCCCTTCCTCTCTTCCTCTGTCAACCTCTACCTCATTAACGTTTCCTCATCTTTCTCTATATCACTTATTTCTGTGGTAAGGGTTTCTAACGTTGGTGGTGACTGCCAGTAAAAGCTAAGCATCGCCATCTGCTAGTGAAACAACCTGGCCAAAGGTCTCTTTGACACTGACAATGTCTGCTGTCGGCTGATGTTTGGAATTCAGTTTTTAGTTCCACAATGTGCGTGGTTAATTATTCAATTATTGTTAGGCTATCTGGCATTGGCCAGCGGTGGACTCAGTTACTGGCTCGTCACATAGAGCCTAGGGTTGCCGTGGAAACCCACAGTGCTTCGGCAGGAGAATATACATCCTCTCTTTTTTCAGTCAGGCCACTATTATTCAACCACCGTTATTGAACAGTGGCAATGTTAGCATGTCACTCTTGGTGGGGCAAATAGTTTTCCTTCAGGAATACCAGCAAGGCCAGCATATTACACAACACTTCACAACACAGAGTTAGAAATATCGCATTGATAAACAGTGCTGACTCGAAGCTGGCCTCAACTGTGTCCTTTCCCCACCCTGGAGTTACTTCTTAGTAGTGTTGGCTGCTATCCTATTCATATATAATCGGGTGGGATGGCGACTTGTGGCACAACTGCACTGTGAAACAGTTGAAACACAGGCTATTGCAGCCTAACCGCACACCAGTTAGTTGGGAAGTTTACAAACCTCACAGTGACATCAAGACAGTGGCCAGTACTCTAATACCAACCAATACTAAGTTTTAACTACTGCCATGCTAAATTTGCATGCACCTACTGAATGAATCGAGTGTGTCCTATTAAATCCCACTATTTGACATGTCATCAGTTTGTGTTTATCAGTTTATCCTACCCTTCTCTTGTCCCTGATTGGTGCTGTTTTGGAGATTTGTCCCCATGAGTGACAGCATTGTGAGCCAATCATTTGCAAACTGAGGAATTTAACGAGGTCTATAACTCCTCACTTAACCTGGCAGACCTTCCACCGCTGAGAGCATGGAGGATGGCTACCTTCCTGGTCTGAATTGTGTAGCTGCTTCACTTAAAGTGGATGTAGCACAACAATAACACAAAACGGGAGAGACAAAGTCACCAGTGTCGTTAACTCAAACAATAGCCTTGAAATACCTGTAAGTTAAATAATATTACATTCCAACATAACAAATGCGAGAACCACATGGAACTAGTCAGGCTCCATTAGCAGTGACTCATTCGTCTCTACCACTCACACCCCTACCGACGTAACGAGCAGCAGGATGGAGATGCCCCAAAACACCTCAGATTGGTCATTTCCGACCTGCTGGTTGACATTCTGATTCTGATTGGGTCAGACTTCCTGGGTCTGTGCCTGAGGGTGGCGTGTGGCAGGAGAATTCAGGTGACATCATAGCTCGTTAGTTTTGTAATGGCGTCAAGGCGAGGCATTCGAATCACACACGCCCGCACACACTCAAAGTGCATCGCTAACATTTATGTGTCTCGCAAGTGACACGTCATCAGTGTGAGGGGAGTGATATATTTAAAATTTGATTCGTGCCTCCTTCTGTCTGGTGATAAAACAGAAAGGGAAGTTCTGTAATGATTTACTTTGGCTTCGGGCTGCCTGAAACCACGCAATGCAGATGTATTCCCGTATTGTTTTGACTGGCAAGGTGCCCCTCAGTTTGTGTCCCAAATGAATAGTAAGTGTTTGTTTCGTTGATGTTCATGTCATGGAACTTCTGTTACCAAATAGCTTTTTGGTCTTTGAAATGTCATAAGAGATTTAGAAACTGGAGGAATTTGTATTTATCTCATTCTCTCTGCGCTGCTTGTGCCTAATAAAATACATAAACTGTAAAAGTGCTACGTTTCTCAGGGTTGAATGATTAAAACCACATTTCTCCTCGTTACCACCTTTCTAAGAACCTGACTCCCTGGCTGCTCAGCTTAGTTAGTTGGCTGACTTGGCAAACCCGTGTTAAAACCAACATGTCCCCTCGGGGCTGTGCACACCTTTTCCACAGCTCACCGCGCCGCTCGCCTTATTGACTCCCTTGTCAGAGTGAGCGAGTGCCTAGTTTGGTGAGATTTGCTCAGAGGTCTGTGCATGTAGAGGACAGTTACACTACTGTGTGGAGGCGTGTCCCCGGCTCCCGTCACTGCTGACTGACGAGTTGAAACGGCTCGGTGCTGTGCCGTCTGGGCGGTGTCTCCGGCCTGTCTAGAGACACCTGGCCCTTCCCTTTCGAGTGCCTGGCTGCTGACTGTCCTCTTTCCTCCCGTGCTCCTCCCGTGCTCCAGGGCCCCTGTGGTGTTCCCACAATGCCGGTCACCGAAACAGCACCCCCCCACCCCCCCCCATGCTCTCATTTTCACCACTGGCGTAATCTCATCCGTTCGCTCATACCGGGTAATGGCGAGTGACCAAGTGCGGTTTGTTGATTACCACTAAGTGCCTGTGTCAGTCATTTGTGGGTCAATGAGCTGTTGGACCGGCACCAAGAAGAACCCCACCCCCATCACCCCAGGGGCACTGCTCTATCTCTCATCCTCTATCCCTGTTACATCCTCTCCTCTCAGCGCCTCTCATTCTTTCCCCCTTTCTCTCTATTCCCTCTACCCTTCTCTTCCAAGTCATCCCTTTTCTCCTATCATATTTTCTTCATATAATCCTATCCTCTGGTATCATCCATCCTCTCATATAATCCCTCTCATCTTCTTCTAATGCTCATATTATAATTCCCTTTATATCATCCTACCTTTTATCTCCTTCGTTTTTTCATACATCCCTCTCATATCATCCCTCCTATTATATCATCTCTTCTCTCACATCATACCTCTTTCATATCATCCTTCCTTTAACATCATCCTTCCTCTCATCTCATCCCTCTTCTCACATTATCCCTCAACTGATATAATCAGGTCTCTCACATCATCCCACCACTCACATAATCTCTCCTCTCACATCATCCTTTCTCTCATATCATCCCTCCTCTCACATCATCTCTCCACTCATATCATCCCTCCTCTCACATCATCCCTTCACTCATATCATCCCTCCTCTCACATCATCCCTTCACTCATATCATCCCTCCTCTCATATCATCCCTCTGCGCACATCATCCCTCCACTCATATCATCACTCCTTTCACATCATCCCTCCTCTCACATCATCCCTTCTTTCATATCATTCCTCCTCTAATATAATTCCTTCCTCTCAACTCGCCTATTTTCTCCTCTCCCTCTCCAACCTTCTTCTTTATTCTTACCTAACCACTTTGCTCCGATAATAGTGGGATGATGGTTCTCCTTTCATCCTGTGGTAACGGATGAAAGGGAAAATAATGAATTGCAAGCAATCAAGACAGTCCTCCAAGGAGATACATCTTACCCATATCCTTAACACACTTCATCAAACACTTAGAAACATTTGTATGTGATGCTTTTTGATTTAATAAAATGAATTTGTTACCGTTTTTTGCTAAGAAATTGCCAAGAAACTTTTAATGAAAGTATGGTCCCTCAGATCTTCACACAACCTAATGAGTGTCATCAGTATACCCCTGGTGCTTTCATTGCTTTCAAACAAAATGCACATAAAAAAAAATTGCAAAATAGTAAACAGAACTCCCCATGCAAAACTTTGTAAAATAAAATTTTAACTTTTGGCATAGCTTATACAAAATACTACCTTCAATGTGAACCTCTTAGATAATGGGAAAAACGTCTTTGCACAATTGTTCAATCAGCAATCTCATGTATCATGTATAATCATGTATATCCTATGTATAAAAGGGGTCACCTTTGAATTGGTATTTGCATTAATGGACAAAGAGGTCTGGGTGGGGGCAAGGACAAAAAGAAGTAAAGGGGCCAAATAGTTGATGCGTGTTGGTGGAGCTGATGCGTGTTGGTGGAGTTGATGCGTGTTGGTGGAGGTGATGTGTGTTGGTGGAGGTGATGTGTGTTGTCGGAGTTGATGCGTGTTGGTGGAGTTGATGCGTGTTGGTGGAGTTGCTCATAGGGCAAAATAAAGTGCTGATGTGTCAGATATGTGTTGGTGGAGTTGTAGACTTTTAGAGTTGCCAGGTCTATCTCCTCAGTTATATCAGATTGAACAGACATTTCATTTGCTGAAAAGGAGAAACCCGGAAACGTCTGAAACTCCCCAAAACAAATTGACTGTAGTACAAGTTTGGACAAGTATCTCCTAGTACTATACTGTACCAAGAATGTTGTGATGACAGTGGCTCACAGACTGTTATTGCAATTTGTGACTAAATGTTAACTTCTTACATTTGCTCTAAGTTGAATTGTCCCAATACTTACGCCTGCATGAAATGGAGAGATGGAATTCTGACAATGCATTAATTATTTGTTGGTAAAACATATTTGTTTTGAAACAGACAGAAGTAGAACATAACATTTTGTACTTTTTTCTGATATTGATCTTTTTATTGTATTTTATATGCCTTGAGGGTAAAACAGCAACTTTACTGTACCACCAGTTATGGTCGGCATTGTGTAAAAGAGGGGTAAGCATGCTAGGTAATGTTATAGTTGTTATTAGTGTTTATTTGGCCATTGTGCAATGATTAATTGAAATAACTTTGCATTTAACAAGGTGAATGTTTCGGCACAAGTAATGGATTTTGTGTCTTATATTTAATGGATTTTTCATTTCCATTCATCATTTTGCGAACTGTAACCGTTTAGGCCGACATGATAACGGTTTTGAAAAAGTAAAATCGGTTTGGACAAAATGTGTTCGCGAAGCAATCGAGAAAAAATAAAAGGTAATATGAAATTAGAATAATTAGAGGTTGTGTCAAATCCAGTACAAAGGCAATGAAGGAATTTCGTTTTTCCTGGGGGATATTTCTTATTTGTTGTGGGATCTGTGGGATTAGGATTTGGCATGTCTGTCTGTCATTGCGGTATATCGTATCTGATAGCAGCATTCTCTGGGGAAGGATGGATCATTGGGCAAATACACATTATAAAACCATAGCAAATGTCAGCATGGGTGTTTGTAAACAGTCTGCTCATCTTATATTTCAGGAATAGTCAAGTAGATTCAGTCTCTAGGTTATGTATGTCACAGCAAATTACAACATTGGACAATACATATTGCATATTATCTCATATTAACCATGTTTGGAATTATGTCAAAGAATTTTTTACTTTATATATGGTCATAAAATGCCAGCTTGGAAGCAGAACTAAAGTGACTAATACATCAACTGCATGATACTTAGGTGTGTGTTAGTTTACCATCTGTTCAAAAGAGCAGTCATCAAAATTCAAGAGGCTTTGCAGTATGAAAAGTTCTATTGTTGTCATAGGATCCGATTTGTGAATTTGTGCCTCCAGTATGGTATCTGTTGAGAACAATAAAGCACAGCTTAGCGCTCCTGATTCTGCTATCCCCAGTCCCCTACGGACTCAACTTTATTTCAAATCCTCTTGGGGGACAGACAGTTCTCTAATACTTCAGGGGTGATTGGACCTTTCTCTCTAAGCTCTCTCCTTTGGGACCCATCTCTCCCAGAGAGTTTCTCTGGACTGTGTGTTTGTGCATGTGGAAGTAATTAAAACATTAACACAACCGTGAGGAGCATCATGGAGAAAGTACAGCCTATGCTAGGATCTGCTTAGCCAGCCCAGAGAACACAAGCATATTTGTTCTTATATACTGCTTACTAGAAAAACACATTAACCATAGGCCAGCTATAAAAGACACAGATCAATAAATGCAGCTCTGGTGTGTTGACCAATTGTCTCCGAGTCTGTCTCTGTCTGTCTGCCATTTAGACTGTCTCACTGCCTGTCTGCCCGGCTGATTGTCAGTAATTGCTGTGGGAGGGGATCAGTGTGTGTCCAGTGTGTTCATCATTATCCTGGCTGCGCTGTCTTTTGAAGTTTCTGTCTGTGAAGTCGTCAGAAAAGCTACGGCTGAGGTCGATCCAGTGCCTCATGCTTTTCAAGTCACACAATCGGTAGGCCGCAACAAGATGGAGACTTTTAGACAATCTGAAACTTAATCTCGACAAAGGTGCACAACAAGAATCATTGTCACGATATCTGGTGGTCAAACTGGATTAATACATGCATTGCTTTGACACTGAAACCGGGAGGGTCATGCGGACAGATCCGTTTATGTTTTCAACATGACTGATAGTTATCTGGGAACATATTTGGATATGAAAGGTTAATAGTGATGGCTCCTTTGTTGTCCTGCAAACGTCAATACAAAAGGATAGGTGATTGTTTGCTTTGAATGGATCGTTATTTATTGAATATAAGAAGCCATCTGGTAACTCTTTCAGTGCATTTTATTCATGAGCTGGCCGAGGTGCTGAATAGGCTAGCGCATCGCCATTCATTGTTCTGAGCTGTCCTTTCAGCACCAAGAGCATTTGACCGGTGTACCGGGTTTTGTAAGTAATGCAGCTGCTCCGGCTTTTACATGGCCAGCTGTACCTCATACACCACTCACTACAGCATAAAAACTCCAGACCATGGATCCATATAGCAGCTTTGGATCTCATTTAAATACACCCTATGAATTAGTAGGCTGAATTAGTAGTGTTACTATGGTGTCAACGCTGGGATGTTGTGGGGCAAAGAGGTGGGTCAGGCTTTTTTGCACAAACATCGGGCTAAATGAATCACTTTATTAGTTTCTGGTGACTTCAGTTAGGCTACACAAATATATCAGCTCATTCATAAGAGCTTAATAACTCATGGCGTACGTGGTCATTGAAAACAGCTGAATGTTTTAGGTTATTGACTGATCTATAATAAGTTCAATCTTAATGATCAATACGATGCTCCAATCCATCCATCGAACCCAGGTGAAAATGTAGCATCAGCTACGCTGTGACTTGACTAGCTTCAGTGTTAGATGGCGCCGAAATCCTGCGAGTAAAATGCGACCTCAAATGTGTTAGTTTATAATGAATGTGTTCTACTCGAATAACAACGGAAATTGTTAAGCTATGAATATAATACTGTATTTCAGTGTTAATGAGTTTTAACACTAACTTTCTCACGATCCTTAGGTGACTGTGAATTTACATTGGCCTAAAAGTTAACGTTTTCCCCAGGCTATTAATCGTGGCCCTAAAAACAGTCAAACGCAATTACACAGAAAACACGGCAGACGTGCCAAATTACGTCTCTCACCCGTACTCCATCCCTCCCACTCACCTCCAGAGGACGCCCCCTCCACACACAGTCCTCAATACCCACCGGGCCGCCCCCACCACCATCCCGCCCCCTCCTCGCTCGCGGCACTTCTGCGCGGCTTTCTTCAGTAGCACTTGGCTGCTGGGGAGATGAGCATCGGTCTCGCTCTTCTCACTTCACCGCTGCGTCTCTCGTTTCTATTATCTGTTTGCGATACACACGGGCCGTAAAGAGCCATACTTGGGGTAGATACGCTAAGATACCTTTGTTTTGGGGATCCTCTCAGAACGAGATTTGTTTATTTTATTTTTTTTCAACTCTATACGGTGTTTGGTGCCGTTCGATGGTTTACCTCTCATACACTTGGCTCCTGACTAACGGAACACCTGCACACCATCAGACCAACGTTCCTCTAAAGCAGCATCACTCTACATTCCTGAGGACTTGCAGAAACACCAAAGCGTCTTATCAACATCTTTTTGGTGAGAACAATGTGTATTAGGATTACTGTTAGCTGCCAGTTTTTCTACATTAGCCTGCATTACAACCTGAATAGAGCATCAGAATCCTAATGTATTTTGGTGACACTTTAGCGTGGACTTCGTTATTCTGTAGTCCTTAGTATATCGCAAGACAATTCGGCGATGCTTTCTTCAGGTAGAAAAAGCGAGAATTCCCTTTCTGCTACTGGAATTCAAGTGGCCCGTCGCTGTGTGCTATAGTTTTATTTAACTTTTTTATTACATTATTTTCTTCTAGTGTTATTCACAGTGGTCTTATTCAATTCAAATCTTATTTAAGTCATTTAATAACTAATTTCATGTTGTCATTTCACTTGTTGTTTCTATTTCATGCTTTCACATATCCGATGTAGAATACATTTAGAAAATTAGCCAAGAGAATAATGTTTGACATCGGAATGATATCTGACAAATGGTCGTGTGAATGATGTGGATCAGCTTTGCGTGATACTGAGGTTTACGAAGTCACGCAATCAGCACGCAATCAGCCGGTTGGCGTGCTAATTGAATTGTGCTTAATTTGGTGCGGATAAGACCAAGGAGTTATGTTTCGGCTCTCTTATGTAGGCACTCAATTGTTCACGAGCGTTAAAAAACGTCAACCTTGACGAAGCATGCCGGATGAACATTTGAGCAGATTTGTATTCGTTCCATCATTTTGCCTTCTGTTGGAAATGCATTCGTATAAGCGGTGAAGCCGAGAACGAGGTGTCTTTGTTTATTCATTAGGACTATCTGCGGCCGAAGCAGCGGCTACTTTCTTCCTGTGGTCCAGGACATGTACAACACAAAACATGACAAATAACCGAACACGGACTAAAAGCGCAACTTAAAGGATAAAACAAAACACTAAATACATCAGACAATTCAAAATCGCGGAGCGGAGATGTGTTTATTCTGTTTGAAACCATCACTTCATATTATCGTTTTTATGATAAATACATATTCAGCCTTTTATAACAACCAACACAGATCGTCTCTAGACTCTTACATGTTTCATGAATTTACGTTTAATTGTCTGGCAATGAACACTGTCAGTGAAGCCTGAAAAAGTCACGAAAGATAGCTTGCATAAAAACAAGACTCGAGAAACATTAGATTTTATTGGCAGTGTTACCTGTCCAAAAACCAACAAGTTGGCTGTGCCTTAGAGCAGGTTGAGGCTTGTAAACATGCCTTTGCCATCAGAGAGTTGGTGAAAGAGTTGGTGAAAGCGTACGTGAATTTCCAGTGGTATATTTTCTATGCTGTAATAATAAATGGCAGAAACAAGAGGACTGTGGTCAAATGAGCCCTGGTCACATTCACCCGGTTCTCAGCAGTTGGGGAAATGTTTTTTTGTATTTATTTGTAAGCATTTTGTTCTTTCATGTTCCTCCTTTCTGAGGCCATGAATTGGTGAGTTTCCGTTGCACCAATGCAGGAGCTGTTTTGTCCACCTGTGTGTGTGCCATATGCAGTGCCGGCCCTGACCAATATGGTGCCCTAGGCAAGATTTTAGTTGGTGCCCCCCTTGCAACGCAGCCAATTTCGAACAGCTTGATTTGGCGCCCTAAGGATGGGCCGGCCCTGGACATATTTATGGGTTTCTATAATAGTACTCATATCTATGGGTGTAAAATTAACTGCATGTCTTTCTCTCTTTGTAAAATATCTGTCTTAGTGTGTCTACAATATGTCACTGTGTGTAATATGTCTGTGTTTAAAATGTATCTGTGTGTTTAATATGTGTCTGTTTGTGTGTAATATGTATCCATGTGTGTGGTCAATATCTTTTCAATATACAGCAGAGACAAGGGACCTGGTTTACTGTTGATGCTCAGAAGCAGGATGGAAATGAAAGAATTGTGAATAATATTAATATGATTTACATAATTATTATTAATGCAAAACAGCTGTTTTCCCTTTACGTGTTTGTGCATGTGGCTAAGTTACTTCTGAAAAAGTAGTCCTGTGTTTTCACTGACCCTTCGTCACTAGTAGGAACTAGAACACTTCCTTGACAAAGACGATCTACTCTAATTCTGTCCATACGAGAGGCTCCATCCCATCTCTCTGGTTTCTCTCTTTTGTCTCAGTTTGCTATCTTGATCTGCTATCTTGATCTTTCTGTCTTTTAAATCCTTTTCCTCTCTCTTTTCTGTGTTTCCTCCATTAGCAGTCATGTGTGTTTCATCTCTGTTCAAGAGCTAGCTTGCTGACACCACTCAACAATGGAGGTGTTCTTTGGCCCCACCAGTTGTGCTATTGCTCCCGTTTCTTCTGTTGACGAGGTGCAAGAGAAGCACAATAACATCCTGTCAATGTGTTAGCTGCACT
This sequence comes from Novumbra hubbsi, assembly GCA_016801125.1. Classification (NCBI taxonomy): domain Eukaryota; kingdom Metazoa; phylum Chordata; class Actinopteri; order Esociformes; family Umbridae; genus Novumbra; species Novumbra hubbsi. The sequence continues at coordinate 111,573 of JACXGK010000413.1, forward strand.
CTGCTCCCTGGAAACTCTTCCCCAAAGACACCAACGAGGGCTAAAAAACTAAACAAAAAAATCATTTGGAAATGTTATGGCCCCATAAGGGTCTGAAGGGCAGATTGGGCAGAATTCAGAGTGCTTTGGGGTTAACCTTTTGTGACGCGTCCTCCAGTAATGTGCCTCCGTGCCTGGTAGCACTCAGCTTAGCACCGCCACTTGTAGCGAGCGATGTGAACGGCGAGAATTCAATTTTGCACTTGAGTAGCAGCCAAGCCAGTAAAAGAAAGGGTGGATTTTCTGAGGTTTCACTCATGTAGTAAATTAATATTCGTTCAATAAAGCAGCCGCTATCTGTTGAATTGTCAAATCCACTCCTGAATTTTTCAGAACCTGGCCAACGGCCGGGTATCCAAATGGATACAGAAGGTCCAGCCGGTGCCAGACAGTATTCCTGCTGAAAGACCCAATTCATACATGCATTAGAAAATGCTCCTTGTTTGTGGTGGTTGGGGGGCAGGGCGTTATGTCGCCAGACTCAGAGCGAGACTAATTTAGAGACTTAGACAGCCCCGATCCAATTAAACAGTGCAAATGCTCACAGCAGCCTACATGCATCTTTAATTCTGTGTGTGTATGAGTTCACTGTGTGGGGATTTGAGATTGTACATGGTTGTACGTGTCGATGCACTTGTGTGCTGATGTGTGTGTGTGTGTCTACAAATCTGGCAGTGTTTTGCGAGAATCCCAGGGACCTTTCACCACCTTAATACATTTGGTGGTCCTACTAGAGGTGCCATTTCGATTGACAGTTCAGGAGAATCTCAGGCTGTTGTTGTGCCACTGGCCTGGTGGAGTAGAGCTGAGATGTACCAGGCTGTAGCAGGCCGCAGAAGGCTTTCGGTTGGCAGTAGCGATGCTCTGGCATCAGTCATGTCGGCTAATCACAGTGTCATGCTGCAGGCACAGATGTGCCATTGGCTTGCCGCTTGTAGACCTAGACGAGGAGCCAAAAGGCAACAAGGGGTTACCAAATAGCTCTATGCAGCTCTCAGCAGACACAGCTTTTGAATATTCATCGGAGGAACAGACCACAAATGCATAATTCAATGTGGGCATAATATGCCTATTAAATACCATAAATAATTAATGACATCTGGTAACTGTTTTTTATTTTATTTTTAATGGGGGGGTACAAAGGGGCGACTTCAAAGCCTGGGGATTGAATATCTATTCCCCCCTGGTTGAACTTTTTAGTCGGATGCATCCTTTGTTAGGGATATGGCATGTGGCTAATGAAATGGTCTGATGGTTGGTCAGGTTCCAATTGGATTTTGATTCTATATGAAACCCATAGGGGAAATGCTGGATGTTTATTTCACCAATATGCCACTGGTTTCTTATCTGAACACTTAATCCTCACACAGAGAATCCAGCCCCCAGGGTTATATGGAATGGTGGTTCTCAAATCGCTTCCCAGAACTAGACGCTTCAGAATGTTCTTGTTAATCTGCGCTTGTCCGCCTGTCTCACCTATTTAATTGGTAAATGACAAGTTAAATTAGTTGTGCAGTAATTCTGGAATTGACCAAATACATGGACCGTTTGGCCTCCCAGAAGAGCGTCTTGAAAACCAGTGCGGTAGAAGTCTGAAACATGTTCAGCACCGGACAGCTCCACCATTAAAGCTCCCAGTGTCTGCAGTTCTCCACTGTTAGTCTGTTAGTGTTACATTACCAAGAACAGATACAAAGGAATATCAATAAAGACATGCTGTACGGTAGAAACACAGAATGTGGCCATCCCAAGCACACTATAGGTGATTGTTGGGCTCCCATTACGGGTAGTGCTTGACAGCCAACAAACAGTGATAAGCCTTTCAACAGAGAAGCAACCGTCCAGGTTACAGATGGGTGTGGTCTTCTTTCAGTTCTTCAGAACAGCTAGCTCCCAGCGGGGCTGTATGTTTTGTTGCAGTGTGGTTTGGTGCGTTGGGAAAAAGAATGGAGGTCTAAGATAAAAACATTTTGAAGACCTTAGAGTAGGAGCATTGTTATAGGAGTGAGTTGCAGAAGGATAAACACAAGCTTTTCAAGACCCCATTACAGTTGATGATTTCTTGGGCTCTCAATCTGCCATGGCTCCCCTGAGAGCAGGTATTTATGAAGCCCGGAGTCTGTCGGATACCTATTAGAAGCCAAACTCTAATCATACATCTGGTTTGTCTGAGGCTGGGGGAAGACCAGGACGAATCGCATCAGATTCATGGAAGAATGGACAGTAATGTAATTAATTTCATTCAAATCCCTCGGACCCTGTTTGCGGTCGTCTCTCAATTTGGATTGGGAGCTTTGTGAATGCAAGCTGCCTGTTCACTATCGGCTTGTGTTGCTATAGATATTCGTTATTAGTTTGCAGACGACAATGAGATTTCTCCCCTTTGAGTAATTCAAAAAGCTGCTCATTAAAATGTTGAAAAGATGCTGAAAGCTTCATGTGGTTTGCGTTAGTGAATAATTTCTTTTAAATGTGGTGGATTCAAAATGGCAGTGTAGAAAATACAGCATAGAAAATATAATTATGTTTTCATTAATTCCTGAACAAGAACACCTTTTCTAATCCTCATTCTGACGTTCCTAAAGGCAAAAGCTTGGGAGCTCATGTTTTTTAATCATTCGGTTCTAATGCAATGTGCTTAAATGTTAAGTTGTCGATGTTGTAGGATCAGACCTGTACTGTAGATACAGGTCTGATCCTCTGTGGCATTGTGACCAGTGTTCAGGAAGATACAGGTCTGATCCTC